>JASDQU010099218.1:19898-33429 GCA_032191745.1 Picea mariana
CAAGCACCCCTCTTAGAAGTTGCATCACCTGGTGTTTTATGATAATTTTTTGTATCTTGTGTCCTGCATTGAATATCTTAGAATGTATGCTCATGGTTTGAACACTTATAAATGGTTTATGTGTAAGAAATGTCTGTATGGTGTTTGATCAGAAATGGTAGCTGCATGCGTATATTGGAAAGACCATATATGACTTACATATATATTTGTATATATGTATATTTTGAATGGATTAAGTATTCAAGTCTGTTCTCGGGAAATCTACTCCCTTATTTTATCTCAAGTAATGCCTTGGATAGATCTTCCCACAGGGACACCCTTTTTAAAGTTTACCCAAGAATCTGCCGAAGCATTTTATGGCGTAAGTTTGAATAACCCTACACGAAGGAGAGAATGGTCCTCTTAGACTTAGGATATTTTGACGTTTCAACACCCGGGGTATCTAGGTTCAATTCCTCTTGTACTCATGAGTCCCAAAACCCCGACCCGGGAAATCCTGAAATGACAGCGTGTGGATGAATTAAGGACCTTTCGGTAGTTCGGTACCCAGGATACCTTTTCTCTTACTAAATGCATGAATGAGATCCTTTCGGAGGATCTAAGGTCTGTTATGACCATTAAATTGAATGAAAGAACGCAGGCGTTAATGCCTCGACCCCTTTTTAACCTTTGTAAGTAGCGAGGAAATCGGGACCGTCAATTTCAAGACCCATGGGAGTACCTGGACTGTCCAGCTATAGAGTACACGTGGCGGTCGGTAAGCGTTTCGGCTTTTCGGCACCTAGGAGATCAGAGGGTAAGAACCCTTGTCCTCACGGCTCATGAAATCTCGACATATGAAATTCCAAAATGATAACATGTGGGTAAGTTATGAGTTTTCGAAGTTTCGGCACCCGGGGTACCTAAGTGCGAGTTCTCCTGTACTCGCAAGACCTGAAATCTCGATTAGCGAAACCCGGAAATGAACTAGCATGGATGAGTTGTGATTTTTCGGTGTTTCGGTACCCGTGACACCTAAGGGTAAATTCCCTTGTGCTCACCAGTCCCGAAATCCCAATTAGCAAAACCCCAAAATGGTCTAACGTGGATTTGAGTCTTGATGTTTTGGTGTTTCGGCACCCGGGGTATCTAAGTGTGAGTTTCCTTGTACTCGCAAGTCCCGAAATCCTAACTTGCGATATCCTAAAATAACACTTTATGGCTAAATCCCGATATTTCGGTGTTTTGACATCCAGAATATCCAAGGGTGAGATCCCTTGTACTCACAAGTCCCGAAATCCCGACTTGCGATATCCTGAAAGATAGAGTGTGGAAAAGTTATCATATTTCGAAGTTTCGGCTCCCAGGAAACCCAGGTGTGAGACCTCCTGTCATCGCACATCCTGAAATCCCAATGGAGGAAACCCCAAAATAATGAAGCATGTTAGAGTTTGGTGTTTCGGAGTTTCGTCTCCCAAGAAACCCTGGTGCGAGACCTTCTGTTATCGCACATCCTGAAATCCCGATGGAGGAAACCCCGAAATAATGAAGCATGTTAGAGTTTGGTGTTTCGTAGTTTTGTCTCCTGGGAAACCCAGGTGCGAGACCTCCTGTCGTCACACATCTCGAAATCCCGATGGAGGAAACCCCGAAATAATGAAGCATGTTAGAGTTTGGTGTTTCAGAGTTTCGGCTCCCGAGAAACCCAGGTGCGAGACCTCCTCTCATCGCACATCCTGGAATCCTGATGGAGGAAACCCCGAAATAATGAAGCATGTTAGAGTTTGGTGTTTCGGAGTTTCGGCTCCTGGGAAACCCAGGTGTGAGACCTCCTGTCGTCGCACATCCCGAAATCCCGATGGAGGAAACCCCGAAATAATGAAGCATGTTAGAGTTTGGTGTTTCAGAGTTTTGCCTTCTGGGAAACCCAGGTGCGAGACCTCCTGTCGTCGCACATCCTGAAATCCCAATGGAGGAAACCCCAAAATAATGAAGCATGTTAGAGTTTCATGTTTCGGAGTTTTGGCTCCCGAGAAACCCAGGTGCGAGACCTCATGTCTTTGCACATCCCAAAATCTCGATGGAGTAAACCCCGAAAGGTGGAGTGACATGTTTTAATCTGAGGCATCTTTAGTTATGACAAACTATTGGTCCCCTTCGGATTTCGTCACTTCGAGAGACAAGAGAGAAAGGGGAATGCATGCATCGTGATTTCCCGAATCGCGAAAGCCGACGAGCACCTCCCTGATAAGGCCGGTGGTCATAACCCATGATCACATGAGTAAGGACAAGAGAGGGTAGGAACTACATCAGGCCCCATATGAATTCGGGGAATTTTGTTCCTCGACGAAAGGAAAGAAAAAGCCGAAAAATTTTCTAGCCCCTTGGTGGGTGTGTTACATTACAACCATGGCCTTGATGTCGTAAGGTCCCTTCCAACTATCCTTCGTTCCCCACACACTTTCACTCCAAGAATTCTAAGAACATAGATATGATAGTATTCACAATCTATCTTGACAAAGGCAAAACTTAAAACCACTCTAACCAAGCTAATAATTCCAAGCCAAATCCAACTTAGCCCTTCTCCATGAGAGATCCTCTCCTTTTATAAGCTGAAGAGGATAAGTTGAGGAGGTTAGGATGATCCCACTAAATCATTAAATCGAGTAAGATCCAAACCATTTGGATGCCACCTCACCATGGAATTTTCTCCTTCTAGAAGATTCGAGAAAACGCTCGTTTTTCCCACATATAAGCATTCTCACACCCTGCCTATAGAGCAACCTGCGAACCTCTCGCAACCCAGCTATGGTGCAACCTGCAAGAATCAGGCATTCTTGCACCCTGCCTATATAGAAACCTACAAACATCCTCTTTAATAGGGTTTTTCCAATGGAGAATGCAACTTCTTCTCTCAGGAAAAGTTCTTCTCCCTTCTTTCTTCGGGAACTCAGGCCACTGACCCCTCTGAAGGCAACATATAGGTTTACATCATTAACGATCATAGGGATGACGAAAATAATGTGTAACATGAGGTTTTGAAAAAAAAAGATCTTAGCAGGGTCCAAGTAGATGTATTATGTGTAAAGAAGTGAATAAAATCATCAACCCTTTGTTGGTCCACTATCCTTTCAAAAACTAGGTTTGGCATGAATCACTATCATTCATTGAAGGTTTAGGTTCTTGTCAAGGTAATATTGTGGTAAAATTCTTGGAGAATTAGTTAACATTTAAGGTAGTAAGAGGTCACATGGCATTTCCCTATTTGGTCTCTTGGGATCTATGGCTTGTCAAGCATGAAATGTTGTTTCAAAACAAGGAAACCCCTTAGTATATTTAAAGTTATTCATCAAATTACACTTCAATATGAAGGTGTGTGGAAACCTAGGCGGGATAAGATTCCCATAGTAGTTTTAAATCCAAACATATATAACTCCATTGCTTGGGATTCTTTGATGGAGTCTCTCAACATAAACTTGTGAAATGTGGTATAGGTGGTGTTTTACTTCTCATCAAGACCATAAAATCAGTTTTAAAGATTCTCTTGGAGAAGGTACAAATAACTAGGAAATAATGAACTCTATGTTCTTGTTGATAAGGATGGTTTCAGAGAAAGGGATTTTACAATTCTAGATATTAGTGGACTCGAAACTAGTTATTGGTTGGATCATTCAGTAAATTAATCTCCATAATCTAACCCTCTCTCCAATCTTTGGAAAAAATAAGAATTTGGAAAGAAGTTATTCAAAAAAATTCTTTAAACACATATATAAAGAACTAAATGTTATGGGTGATCAACTATCTAAAAAATCTCGAAATCTGGTTGCAAGTACTGTCATTTCAGAGGAAGAAATAACGAGGACTCTATTACCATTTGTTCTTAGATTTATATATGGGTAATCATCATGTTTGACAACAACAACAACAACAATCCAATGTCTAAAACTTAAGTGGTTGTAGATTGTGATTACTTTTTTTAATGTCCTTTTTCACTATGTGGAGTGTACTAAGCAACATTGACAAATGTTCACAGTTTTCCCTTTTTTTTAAAAGCATATATGGCAGGTTTTCTGTGACTTTTTGAAGTTGTATAAATAGTAATTTTGCTAGCAATTTTTTAGGCTATATAGATTTTATTATGAAACTACTAGGCACATAATAATGCCTTTTCGTTTGTTCAAGAAGCTCCAGAAGGGAGTCGAACAAAACATTCATAGTGCGCTAATGCTTAACATAATATGTTCATTTCTCCTTGAAATAGAAATATGCAATTTTTTCTTGGAAAAAAAAAGAAAGACCAATAGGATTGACTTTAAAATCAGATTCAAAATCCAGCAATGAATAATTATAAAGTTTAATTTCACAAATTAATTAAAGGGTTTGTTATTATGACTACACTTTGCTATATTATAAAAGAGTAAGCATGTATCTACATGGATTATACATTGAACTATAGTATATTTAAATCTTGAGCATATGCTTTAATTACCATGAGTTGTTTATGTATCACTTTAATTAGATAACTCCAATTGCAGAGACTTGCAATTATAATATCTTATGTACATATATATTCAAAGGTTTCTCTAGCCTTCCCAACAACTCTTGATTCTTAAAAATTGAACATATGGGTGAGTGCAAGTTAATGATGGTATCTTTTGACACATCATATGCAATAGAAATATGAGATGTGTATGGTAATGGATCATATGAAGGAAAAATACTAACGTTTCATGGATTTTGATGAGGAGTTGGTGGACTATTCACTAGACCCTACTAAAGGCATCTAGATTTTCACTAGTCCAAAGCCAAGGGGTGAGGGACTAGGTTTATCTCTAGGTGGAAACATTGAGAGGTTATTAGGGTCCAAACCCATTATAATAAAAAAATATAGTGCAAAACACCCAAGTGGGTGAAGCTAGATGTAAGCCACATCTTATAGGGCTAGATGAGACATTTATTGAATCTCTAACATACCCTGGCTTAGGTAAGCAGTATGTAGTGGATGGATCACTCAATGAGATTGTCGAAGGGTCAAGTGTTTTTCCTCTTGAAGGATTTTAAATGGACCATTGTTCACTCCCACACTATGCAAATAATGATCTGCTTAATTCCTCATAGGAGGTGAAGGTTATTTTAGGTAACTCAAATATGGGAAGAGAGGTGTAGTATTTTTGTGGTGGTGTAGGTTTCATAGGAAAGAGTCTAGACTTGGGTGATATGTGTGGGGAAGTATTGGGTAAGCCCATGACTCGGATAGCTACAAGGGGAGTCAAGGTGAAAACAAGTGTGTAGGGTGGTCAAGAAAAAAAAAAGTATCAAAATAGTCATGGGAGAAGATGTTTGTTTAAAGAAAATCAATTAATTTCCAGGTAAAGACCTTATTGGTAAATTCAAAGCAATATACACCTATGAGTTTATTTTAAATAATTAGATGCAAAAATTTTAGGATCCTTTGCTTGGTTATGGTCTTGTTACCCCCCAAACTAGGGGTAACCAAGAAGATGATGTCTCGAGACCCACAGGTGGAAGACATGGAGTGTCAAGATCTAGATGACCAATTGAGCTCACGTTGAGCAAATAGAGGCCCTCCTCTCCACCACACATCACCATGCATTGTCAGCAATGTAGTGGCATATGCCACACCATCTTGGCCCAGAAAGGAAAACAGTATTGATTCATGATGTAACAAGTCTGGTCTCATGGTAAGTGTCCCTTTAATAATTGAAGCATTTGAGCATGTTCCAAAGGATCTTTTATTGATTATGGAACGTTTTCTCGGAAATTATACCTTTTTCCTTATTTCACCTTAGTGGTTGACATGGTTTCCTAGTAAGTGGGTCACCCTCGGGGAAAGAGTTACTACTAGGGGTCTCCTTGAAGGTTCATTGTAACATTCTCACTCATACTTGCCACTTTACACACTTCTTCCACTTTGTTTCCTCATATTTTGGGTCTCTGGGCTTATTGATCCCAAGAAGGGAGTGTTCCTCATTTCATGGGAAGAAGGGGTTGAAGGCCTACAGGTGTTCTAGCTGGAAAAAGTTAAAATCCATAAATTATCCTCCTAGATGCTCGCCCTTAGGTCCTGAGAGAAATGAAATGTTTCTCCATAAAAATAAAGGACCTTTAAAGAAATAAATAATTAATAAATGTCCTACTTGATGGGGAAATGCATTTGCGGTGTCTTTAAATTTTCATTGTATATGGCACTCAATGTATTCTAACTTCAAGTGGCATTGCAATGCTCCTTTTATTTCCTTACACATAGCACTCAATGTTTGGACCATAATAAATGAAATGGAAATAAAGGGCTTGGAAAAATGTTGCATTGTAAACGAAGGATGCAACACACCCTCCACAAAGGCACCCATAAATGAGACAATATGATCCCTTATTATGTCAAGAACCCCATGCCTAAAATTATTACCCCCCATCCACCTCATATTCACTACATGGCCTAGATAGGGTCTTCTCATGAAACATTCCTTGACCCGGGGATTTGTCTACCTAATAGGGCACCATGACAACCCTCCTATTAGCACTAGAAGTCACCTTCATATTGCATAGAAGGTAAGCCCAGTACCCATTAGTTTATGTGATTGTAATTGAGTTTTAGGAGGTCAAATGGAGAAGACTCGATGATAATAACGTTCTAACTCAGAAATCTGGACTAGCATGCACAAGCAATTGAGGTCTGGAATCAACTTTAGTCAGTAAGTTGGAGTAAGGGTGAATAGAGGAAAGACTTTGGTGAGGAGAGTGTAGAGGTATGTCATGGAAATCAGGTCTTCTAGTAGCCTAAGGAGGAAAAACATAAATGCAAGATCCTCTTGAATTCAAATCTCAAGGAAACTGAAAGAAATTATAACAGCACTATAATCAAACATTCATCGTAATACAATTACAACAATTCATGTGAATCATTCATTCATGAAATCTCTCAGTATCAAAGGCAAATAAGATGGAGCAAGAAAGATGACTTAGATTAACAAAGATGTCTCAAAAATAAATACATAACCAGAGAACCAATGTTCTTCATAAAAATATTACAATAGCAGGGAACCTAGCTCAACAATTCGACCTTAAAAAGATACTAAAATTGCCTATATATACTCAGAAATGTTGCAACCACCAGGAGTGTGATCGGACAACTGCATTAACATTTTCAGTCGGCACTTGCTCTGTCAGATTGTGTAGGCCTCCTCCTGTCAGATGCGAGCTAGGCGCAGTTATGTGTTTTACAGGAATATTTGTCCATAAGGAAGCTTCGGATTGACAGTATGCCTTCATGATCGCTCTCTGCATGTTTTCCATTTGTGGGGTGAGACAAGGTCTCAACTGACACCCCCATATTTAATAACTACCTTCATTGGGATCAAGACAAGGCCTAACACTCATGAATTCTTAGACGGTGCCCATGACTCCTAAGAGTCAATCTCGACATCTCAAGGCCATGTTGATCTTTTTCTATGACCAATATGGGTGCTTTCAGCCTTTGGCGCAGCTCCTTTTCATCGCTCCAAACTGCATGTGACCTTGGCTCATAACTTGGCGCTTATATCCAAAGGTGCTTCGGGATTTCATCTTTTGGGAGTCTTCACTCCACTTGATTTTAAATATTTCGATGCCCGAACTTGTGAAATAGCCTTATTCAAATCAACGATCGGGCTTGCTTTGAATTTGACGGCCACGATTGCTTCCTCAAAAACCATAGTCGCTAGCTGCTCGATGCTAAAACCTTTGATTCATGAAACCATGAATACTTGGATCTGGTGCCATGTGTCCCTCTGAATCAGACGACTCCTGTTGATTTCAGGTTTCAGGAGTTTGGACCTTTGACGAACAACTTTAACAACATTTCAAACTCCTGATTCCCTTGATTATTTTCCACCATTGATCTCTCCTAATGAGACCTATGGTCCATATTAAATCTTTGCTCGACCTTTTGACTTGGTCTGCAAAAAGGAGAGAGACATGGAAAAATTACAGCCTTAGATAGAAACCACAAACCCACGGACTTCGACGAGTTTATGTGATAACATTTTCTTCCACAGGGGATGGCATGCTCCCTGCGAGATGCCAAGAACAAGTAGTTCCAGTGCCTTAGTTGTTGGGTTATGGAGTCACTTATTAAAACCAAAAGTAAAAGAAAAGAAGATATTTACAATGACATGGGAAGCCACTCCTAGATTAGGTAAAAAACTTCTTCAGAAAATGCCCATTTATAGGGCTACCAAAAACTTCAGCATCCTCCAAATCCTGCAACTTGTAAGTGTTATTTGAAAAAACCTCAGAAAGTTTTAAGGGGCCAATCCACAAGGCCTCAAATTTACCGTTCTTGTATTTATCTTGTTTAGGTGCATCCCACTTCAGTACTAGATTTCCCAGCTGGAAATCCTCTTTGGTCACCTTCTTATCAAAATCCTGCTTGATCTTATGTTGATGGTCTTGTTCGTTGTCCAGTAGTTTCTCCCTACTCTGTTGCACTTATGCAGTTGTTGTATTCTTCTGATCATATCATCAGGTTCCCCTTGGTAGTCTTAGAAGAATTTTTCCACAGGCAAGGCAAGCTGAGAAAGAAAGATAGCCTCAACTCCATACACAAGTTGGAAAGGAGAGACACCAAGGGCCCTCTTTGTTGTCACTATGTCAGCCCATAAAGAAAATTTAAGCTTTGAGTCCCATGCCTTCTTGTTGTCCTCTGACAGTCTTTTGGTGATCTTAATAAGGCTCATGTTAGAGGACTCTATCAGTCCATTCCCTTGGGGATAGTAAGGACTAGAGTGAATCAATGTGATTCCAAACTGTTCACAAAACTTAATCAATGGTTTAGCCTTGAAAGTTGCAGCATTATGAGTGACAATTATGTTTGGACAGCCAAATCTTGCCATAATATCCTCAAGAAAACTAATTATTACTTTGTGAGAAGCATTTCTTATGGGGATGGACTCTATCCACTTAGTAAAGTAGTATATGGCAGTCAAGATCCACCTATGCTGACCACTTGAAGCGGAATGAATTACCCCAATAAAATCTAGGCCCCATTGTTGAAAGGGCCCTGAAGCTACCACAGGATTTAGTGGCAAAGACTTGAGTTGTTGCTTTCCAAAGAATTTATGACACTTGATACAAGCCTTGATCTTTGCACAGACATCGGTAAAGAGGCTAGGACAAAAATACCCAACCCTAAGAAATTTATAGGCTGTGGTTCTCCAAAAGTGATGCCCCCCACATAAACTATCATGAAAATCATATATAATCTTTTGGGCTTCCTGTGGGTCTAGGCATCTCAACAACCCTCCTAAAGGGTCTTTCCAATATAAGACCTAATCAATCAAACAATATTTAATTCATTTAAGCTTCAAATCTCTTACCTTTCTCTTTTCCATGCCATCAGAAGGTTGTAACTTCTGTAGGAAAAATATAATGTCTTTGTACCAAGTGCATCCTACCAATGAGGGTGTGACTTTAGGATCTTCATCAAACAACTCAGCTTGTCGGTTCTCTGAACAATTGTTGATGAAATTGACCCCCAAGGCTTTATAATTAGATTTAGCCAAAAACCTAGATAAACCTTGACCTTTAACCAATTTGGTAAGCTTTACTTCAAGATCAAATTCAAGGATTTTGGAAATCCACTTTCTCCTTCTTCCATCTATGTCAGGCTGAATGAGGATCTCCTTCACATAGGCTGAAGGGACATATGCAATGACTTTCGAATGTATCACATAAAATTTGAAATATTTGAGAGCTTTAACCAAAGCATAGCCATGCTTTTCCATGATGTCATACTTTATTTCAGCATCTCTCAGTGCCCTACTGAAAAAGGAAATGGGTTGCTCTAACCCTTCAACATTTTTCTGCAATAAAACAGATGCTATTGTGTCCAATGAAGCAAAATAGAAAATCAGAAACTCCTTGGAGTAGTCAGGACTGATGAGCACGGGTGCTTTAGTCAAGGCCTTCTTTATTTGGTCAAAAGAGTTACGATATTCAGAAGTCCATTTCATTTCATTTCCTTTCCTCAACATGATTGTGATAAACTTTACCAACTCAGCAAAATTTGAAACAAACCTTCTCAGAAAATTAATTTTCCCCAAGAAATACTGAACTTATTTCTTGGATCTAGGGAGTGAAAAGGTCTGGATAGCTTCTACCCTACTGGGATCAATCCTTACTCCCTCAAATGATACTATGTGCCCCAATAATTTCCCCTCCTTCATGGCAAACAATGACTTTTTAGGATTTAAGGAGAGACCAAATTTCCTGGATTTCAAGAAGACCTTTCTCAGATGATAACAGTGTTCTTTATCAGACCTAGAGAAAATTGTAATGTCATCCAAATAGATGACTACAAATTTATCTTTTTCTCCGAAGAATGCAATTTCCATAGCTCGTTGGAAGGTTTCCCCTACGTTCATCAATCCAAAGGGCATATTAGCGTACATGAATGTACCCCAAGGAGTAGTGAAGGTTGTCTTCTCTCTGTCTTCAGGAAAGACAGAAATATGATTGTAGCCAGAAAAGCCATCAATCATGGACATCCTAGATGCACCAGTCACCCTCTGTAATATGTGCTCCATCTTTGGCAGGGGGTAATTGTCCTTCTTAGAGATTCTATTCAGGTTCCTGAAATCGAAAGAAAGTCTGATTTCTCCATTCTTCTTTCTCACTGGGACCAAGTTGGCCACCCATTCAAAATACCTCAGAGGGATGATAATCTAGGCATCCAAAATCTTTTTCACCTCTTTCTCCATAATAGGCAGCAACATGGGATTTATTTCTCTCAATTTCTGCCTAAATGGTTTGGCCTCTTCCTTCAATGGTATCTTATGTTCAATGACACTTGTGTAATATGTTCTGAGATCTTCATATGTCCAGGAAAATACATCAGCAAATTCTTTTAACAGCTCTGCATATTCAACCCTTTGTTCCCTTGACAAACTGCTTGACAACTTGACAAATTTTGGATCCTTCTCTGTACCAATATTGTACTCAGCTATATCAGCATCATCAGTTGAACCTTTAACCTTCACTGCCACATCATTCCCATCGAATAGTCTTTCCAAAGGAACTAGTCCTTTTGGAATATGATTGCTAGGCAACTGAACAATATGATGATGGGAAATTTTGCTTAGAATAAAGTCAGCCTGAGGATTATTTTCAGAGTCATGATATTGATCTATATGTAATGCAGAAAATTCATCAACGGACTCAAGGACTTTTTTGAGCTCCAGGGCATCCTCAAACACCTTCCAATGCTTGACATTGTCAGGTACAGAGGGCCTATATTTCACCTCTACATCATACTTGAGTTTTGGTGGAAATGGGACTCTGAAATGGCTTGCCGAAACAGCCAAAGAATCATCCATGGTATTCTCCTCTCTTGGAATAAATGAAATTTTGAAATCCAAGAAGAAACTGTCAACTACGTACCACACTTCGTTTATGTAAGCTATGAGCCTAGGATGCTTAGCTTGGTAAATACTTTTGATCTGATGAAAAATTAGTTATGCATCCCCAAATATTGATAGCTCCTCAATCCCCATGTCCTTTGCAGCCCTTAAACCCAAAACAAGAGCTTCATACTCTGCCACGTTGTTGGTAGCCTCAAATTCTAGCTTGTAGGACAAAGCTATAGTCTCTTGATAAGGTGAAACAAATACCACTCCAGCACCATCACCTTCCTTAGAAGAGGTTGCTGAAAAGTCAACAAGAAACATGTGTCTAATTTATTTTTCTCTTAAATAAATTGGACAATAAATATTAATCTATTTTTTCATTCATAACTGAGTGAATTGGATTTGTAACAAAATTATAAGTGTAGTTAAGTGAGTTAAGATCAGTTGTACTAGTTGTAACTAAACTTGCACTAGTGAGAGTTCAATAAATCAGTGAACTCACATGCAACTAAACATTCACCACGGTTAACTACATGCATGTCAGATCTAGTGAAAACCCAGTTGAGATAACAGGTGAAAGGGATAGTTTGGCTATCAGTTGTGATTTGATTACACATGCAATGGATATGCTTATGAGCATGTGCAAACTAGGCAATTTGTAATTCAATTGTGAGAATTCTAATTGCAGGATTTGTGCAGAGGAGGCAAGTTGTTTGGACACAGGAATTGGCACATGTATTTGTTGATTTGTGTATGACAGTGTGAGATGATTGTATTGTACTGAGATATCTTAGATTAGATTTTTGTATGATATTGTTTCATGGTCCATGATATACATAATATATGATAGTGGGTTTTTAGCTTTACGCTTTCCCGATAAAACTTTTGTGTTATGTGTTCTTGATATTTCACTTTTTGATTGTGGTTGTGATCGTGGTTTAATTTTCTGCAAGAATAATAGTAGAAGCAATTATGTATTTAACAGTGGAATATAATTGTTAGATCAGGAGAATCACAGGAAATACTTAATTTTTATTGAAATTTCTACATGGTATCAGAGCCACGGAGGCCACGAAGCTACGGAAGTGAGGTGCAAACATAATTTTATTTTCGCAGGTCATGTCTATAGCAGGGTGCAAACTTTAGTACTGTTCACTATGCATAGTTCTCAAAGCAGAAATTCTCGCACCCTAGTCAAAGGAGAGGTGTGAACTTCCCTGAGCATTCTCGCAGGCTGATCAAGGGAGAGGTGCGAACTTCCCTCACCCTATAGTGTATTATAGTGTGAACCTCCCAATCAAGTTCGCAAGCTATACATAGGCAGGGTGTGAAATTCCCTCAGGCTACTCTCAGGTGGTGTGCGAACCTCCCAGGGAAAGAGGGATTGTAGCAGTTGAGTTGTGGTTGGATAACATTCGAATTTGCGGGATTTTCTTGGTGTGATAGTTGATTCAAGATAGAAATGTCTTCCAATGGCTTGAGGTTGGAGTATGCACTCGAGGGCAGCTCTAACTACATTCCTTGGAAGGACAAGATGGACGCAGTACTCGAAGACAATGGATTGAAGGATTACATTGATAGAGATGTTCCTAAGCCAGATGCAACAGACACTGCAAATCTTGATGCATGGCAAAAGAAAGTGGCAAAGGCGAGGAGGATTCTATTGGAGGGAGTACAAGACCACATTGTTTCTAGTCTCCATGGGAAAACCACACCACATGCAATGTGGAAGGTTTTGACGGATCTGTTCCAAAACAGTAGCGACCAGAGGAAATTGGTGCTCAAAGATAAACTCAGGAAGATCAAGTTGGAAAAGGGCGACACCATTCCAAAATATCTCACGAAGTTTTTCCAATGTTGGGATAAGCTTGGAAGTGTGGGAATAATAGTCACTGTTGATGATTTAGTGAGCTTGGCACTCCTAGGACTTCCCAAGATTTGGAACAGTTATCAAGACTCTGTCAATGGAAGGGAAAAATTATCGGATTGGGAACGACTATGGTCGGATCTAGTGCAAGAGGATTTCAGGCGGAACACCAGAGATGGATCTTCATCAAAGCGTGATGATGAAGAGGATTTTGCTTTGACTTCCAAGGCAAGGAAAGGAAAAGGGAAGAAATTCCATTCAACATCCGAGTCTAAAGTCAAGA
>JASDQU010099218.1:50783-64100 GCA_032191745.1 Picea mariana
TCTCTTCTTAGATATTAGCTACCACCATTCGAGCAAGATTGTTTCATTCTACATTTTACAGTTTCAATATATTTCTTTATTGAAGAAAAGTTAAGTTTCACCGCATCTCTGTTATTTTTCTTTGTATATCTTTGTTAATGTTATAGATCTGTGTTTCATTTCGTTCCACTCATAAATCCATATCATTCAATTCAAGTTTAACAATATCATTTGTGTTCATGTTACTTCCCATATCGAGAACATGCATGCCATTTCAAGAACATAAAGAATAAACAAGTTTTATATCCATTGAACCAACACAAGATTTTGAATTCCATGTCCATAAGGTGTTTCACCCAATTAAGAATAAAATCCATGAATGCATAATCTCTAAATGTGACTATGATAATATTTCCCTTTGCTCATTACTCAACCATTTCCTTTGCCAGGACATAAACTTTATGTGAGGGCATTTTCTGCCACTAATTGGTATTCATAACTTTTATTTTCACCCAATACCAATCTCATGATTCCAGAAGCACGTCCATGGGATTTCCTCAGTTTACATTCCAAGATTCAAGGTACTCATTGCATCAAATTAGAGTGAGATCTGTATTGCTCCCAAAGAAAATGCTATACCAAACCGACAAGGTACACGATAAAACAATTGATGGTCTTTTATTTGAAAATCCTTGGAGTATCTTGTAGAAAGGACTACTTTAATGTGGCCGAGGGAGATACTTTCCTTGTTCCCATACCATATATAATAGTGCATCACATAGTATGGATGAAAGCACATAGGTTTTTTCCAACTAGATTGCAAGGAAATTCCAAGTGCAAAAGAAAAACAGTGTTCCTCGACTAAAGAAAGAGATTGAACTGACATACCATTGAGGGAATCATATTTTTCTTTGTACTACTTTCAATGAATCCTCAGGCATATATTTTTACTCCTTTCTCGTAGAAGTTGTTTAACAAACAAAGTGAGGTCTCTTCTGTGTGAACTATTGTTTTGATGATATGTTTAGGTGTGCTAAGGCAACATAAAGTTCTTCAGTTTCATTTATGGTTGAGGAAAACACATTATATGCGTTGGTTCAAGTAATATTTTACTTGTTAGTCATTCCAAATCTTTGTCTCATCGTGATCTCCATGGCATGTCGCCCTTTAAACACCCATGAATCTTCCACATATTCTAACAACATATTTGCAAGCTCGGTATAGTCGTTCCATAGTCGACATGTCCCAACCACGCAATGATCATGCTAACTTATCCTTGCAAGTATGTTGTAAATCCATAATTGTTGTAGTTGACGAGTCGTTTGGTATGCTTAGTCCCTTTGAACCTTGCAAGATGTCATTTAGGTTTAACATAAACCAAAGACAAATTTTACATGCACGACATTTTCATAACAAAAATCATGGACCAAAGCATTTAAGCGAACCAATGGACTGCTCCTATACATCTCCCATGATGTATACCTAAGCAAGTAGGTATATCCAGCCAGCTGCGTTATAGATCGAGGAATATAATCAATATTTTTATATGTATCATCTACTAGAAGCAATGATCCTCCATAGGCAACAATGTTGTTGTTTGTGCTTATTTCCCTACTATTTGTTATAATTTCTTTTGGGATATTGCTTGTTAAGAGTGATACTTATCTTTATTTTAAGTCATTATTCCTTTTCCTTTTTGAGTTCCTTAATTAATTCAGTAGTAGTTCACGATTCAGCCTTTGTAAGTTCTTTGGAGATAGATTTCTAGAACAACAAACTCCCCCTTCTATAATTAACAGTGGCTTGCTCATCAACTCGAGGAAGTAAATATCATGTACTGGTGAGTAGGTTCAAATGACGCCAGATTGATAGATCTTGGAAACAATTGGTAGTTGACTTGGAGTTGCTTTCAAAACAAGTTGGAGGATGCACGAATGGAGTTAGGGTTTTGGAGCTTTCTCAAACTTTGGAAGATGGGAAGGGTGGATCATGTCCTCCATAAGAGGTCTTTTACGTCAGATTAAGAAATGAGTACAATGGAAAACAAAGTCCCAAATGATTCAACCAACGATGTAGAGAATGTCCTGATGACAAGGTGGGTATCTATTTTAATAAATAATTATCCAATATTTATTAAAAACTATAGTCATTCGAATCTTAAAATGTGAAGTAGCAGTTAGTGAGCTTGCATGAACAATTTTGCGCAAGCAATGTTAATTGAAGGGGGAGCTTGGCAATGCTTTGCCGACTAAAAAAATGTTGATCGAAATGGTTGTCAACATATGCATACCAACAGATGTGCATCGTTTACAGTGACATGCAAGCTTGAGTAACTTTGGTATCGTAGAACAATGAACTGAAGTGTATGCTGATTTTAAAGATCATAATGACTTCCTTGTAATCATTATACAACAAGGGAAAAAATGGAAATTTAAATGATGTATGATTTAGGACTTCGTGGAATAATGGATGGAAAGTGAAATAATGAGGGTGTTTGGTCATGTCTGTATAATAGACAAAAAACTGTTTAAATCATTAACAAAAGGATTAGAAATCTGTATGAATTTTCATGGATGTGTGTTTGAGGGAAAAGCCAAGGTAACACTGAGCATCCACAACGCATATGTAAGAGCTATATCAAGATGGTGAGGATGGAGAAAGGGAAAGAAAAGATAGTTTGGGAAGGGTTGATTCACCTCTTTAAACAATGATGTCCCACTTAGTAAGCATATGGTAGACAAAGTGAGGAATTTCGACACATAAACAAGGTAACATGGTTCATCTGTAAGCCTGTTGTCCACCAAAAAGAATTGGTCAGTCAGTTAATCATAATATACATTCACCTTTCTAAGTCACTGATCATTTCTCCATCAAGTCCAACCACCTAGTAAAAAAATGATAAACATAAAAATAAAGAAAGCAGATAAGTGAAAACAAAAGAAAAAGCGAGAAATGAAACAAACTAGAATGAACGAAACCATAACCCTAATCTACCCCTTTTGTTTTATTTTATATATATATATATATATATATTCATGTATTTTATTTTATTTATGTACATCGGAAGAGGGATGTAGAAATCTAGGACTCAAGTGTGATGACACTTGGCATAGAGGAATGCATCATTTGCTTTACATCCAGAATTTATGACTAGGAAAGAATTGCGCAAGGAAATCTCACTGACTTGCCAACCAATAGATGCATATGGTGAGAGAAACAGACCTATCAAGACCCAAAAGAAATGATCACCATCCTATAAGACTTTCCAACCAACAAGATGATATTTTCACCTTATATTGAAAGCATCAATTGGATCAAGGACATTAAGTTTATGATTCGGGGCTTGAATGTCAAAGATAGGGTTTATGGATTCATCAGACATCCTAATGTTGACACTTGTAATCTTCCTACCAGGGATAAGATTATTGTACTCTAGGGAATCATATAAGCGATTTTAAAACATAGAAAGGCCCTTGAACTCATCATCATTATCAAAAGAAAGAATGCACATAAGAGGAGTATGCATAGTAATGTCGCACTCCTTGGATTCTCTTGAGGATTAAAACGATGGATTTGAAAAAGAATTATCCAATTCAAGATATTGATGAAACACATGAGGATATTCAAAACAAGATTTATCACATGTATTAATAGAAACATAAGGATCCTCATCTACTTGATTTGACCATTCATTAGTAACATCAACATATATAACTTTTTCATAAAGAAGATAAAAAAGGTCAAAATCAACTTCCTTCTTTGCACAATCAATTTCACCACTGTATGCACATAGATGAGAGGCTTGAAGTAAATCATGATCTTGAGGTTGGGTTTGTTTATTATCTTCGAAGATAGTGGTATTTGGAATGTGAGAAATAAGTTGATCGTTGAGAATCATGATATGATCATGATCATCTTCACACCTACACTCTTGGTCACAGATGGTAAAGGTGTTATAATTAGACCTTAGGTTAGAGGGCTTCAATGATCTCTCAAGATAGGATTCTTTCGAAAATTGATGTTCAAGGGAGAGCATGTGCTCTTGTAAATTCTGGCTAATGGGCATTAGGGATAACAAATCTATGTTTGAACCACAATCACCAAAGGAGAAACCTGTTCTTTGAGATTGCTCTTCAAAATCAAGGCAAGTGGTTAAGGCTAGCTCCAAATTTTGAACGTTATTTTCTTCTAACTGCCATTGGTAAAGAGGAGGTAGAATATCATAATAATGTAAGAGGGAAACCAAGTTGGTAGGGTGAATGGACATTGGAATGCAATTATAAAAATTGATAAATCTAAGATTAAATCCAAGAATGCTTTCATTATCTTTCATATGGAAAATATTAAATCTCTTAAGGCGCTCATAAGGAATATCTAAGTGTCCAAAAGTAGATGTAAACCAATAAGAAAGTACATACCACGTGGAGATGCATTCATCAGGTAGGCTAGATAACAAGGAAGCAACATTACCCTTAAGGGAGTTTTTAAACAAGAGCATGCAACTATCATTTTCATTAACTCCGAGAATGGTACAAGAATTGGAAAGTGCACGAAGATGCTCTTCCACTATAGCAGTTCCATCACCCTGAAATAAATGTAAATGCTTTTTGAACTCGTAAGGCAAAGGATTAATCGGGTAAGTGAGCTTCAAAGGAGTAGGCATAAGCCATGGGTGATTGTTCAGATCTTCTTCAAATTGGAGAATTCTATACTTGCGAATGACTTTTCCAAGATTAGTAGTCGAGACCGTAGGGTTACAACCACTATACATGCTTCCAACCAAATGAGACATAGAAGTTTGGAGAGGATAAAATATGGATAAAGAATTAAAACAAGACTAAGCAAGAACCATTGAACGATATTCCCTAGTATGGTCGCCAAAATATGTTGATGCCGAAACAAGAATGTTTCAGTACCAACATATCAACCTCCTGTGAGGCTAGGCGGAAAGAGGCAAGAATGTTACCCTAAATTTTAAGCCCCGAAAAAAAATCACATTAAACCCTATGGTTAAGAATCTAAACATGAATCTTTATTTATGATTTTGTAAATATTTCATTTTTATTGTATTTTTGCAACTTATAATATTTTGTATTTTAATTTTGTATGAAAAGTTAAACAAAAACTTAATAATGAGTTAGTGTGAAAACAACATAAAGATTAAAGTTTAAGTGGGAAACTTTAATGATTACTTAATATTTACAAAAACTAACAAACTCAATTGCAAATATATTTTGTTTTCTTTTAAATTAGTAAATGGTTAAAGAATAAAACTTAAACAAATAAATTAAAATACATGTTTTTAGTTGGTGAAATGAATGCTACTTAATCAAATGAATTTCTCTTTGTTTTCTTTTAAATGTGTTAATTAATAAATTATAAAATTAGACTTACAAAACAAATTAAAAGAAAGAAAAGATAATTTGTTTTTTTTTTCATTGAAACTAAATTAAAGAAATAAAATAAAAAATATTGTTTTGTATATATATTTTTAAATATTTTAAAAATTGTATTAAAGGAAATAAAAGATTAAAAACATAAAATAAATAAGCGTTGCATGGCAACGTAGTCTCTGCCAGGTTGGAATGGAAACACATGCGATTGAGTACAGACATGTGGGTACCAAGTTGAAGTACATGTGGTATCTATGTAGAATTTAGCATTCCCGAATCAGTTTAATTTGAAATTTATAAAAAAGTATTAATGTCTGGTACATCAACAAAGGTTCCTAGTATCTAAGTTTGATAGTATAGAAAATATTTAAAAGGAGTCTGGACAAAAAAAAATTAGTGTACAATAATAATAAGGTTCCTAGTAAGAACGTTTGTTACAAGAACATTTAAAAGGTTCCTCAACAAAAAAAATGTAACATACAATAGAATAGTAATAATGTCTGGTACATAGGTTCGTGGAAAAAAACACAAAAAAATTAGCATTTCCAAATTAGTTTTCTTTAAAACAATAGAATAGTAACAACGTCGTGCAACAAAGGCATTACCGAATTAGTTTTCTTTGAAAGTAGTAATGTCTGTTATATCAACAAAGGTCCCCGGACAAAACAAATCTAGCATACAATAGGACAAAAAATGTAGCATTCCTGAATTAGTTTTCTTTGGAACAAACAACAAAGGTTATTGGACACCCAAAATTTAGCATACAATAAAGTCATTCCGAATCAGTTTTCTTTGAAATTTATCAAAAATTAATAATGTATGTTACTTATTTCTGGAAATTTAAATGCATTTGTCACATAGATTTGGATTGGGGCTCTCGCAAACCATAAAAAGAAATAAGTACAAGAATTAGGAATGTCGAAAGAAGAAGTGCGCGACAATAGAGAGTAAGACCTGAAAAGAAGAAATTGGAAGTTATGAGTCTTTGGTTACAATTTTCTATTTAAAGAGGTAATAATTGGATTGATAAAGAAAACAAGATGACAGTATAGACTTAAACTGGATTGATAAAGAAAACAAGATGCCAGTATAGACTTACTATGAAGCCGATGCGTTTTTGTCTCTGTCGTCAATGGTCAGTGGAGTCGCGTCGATCGATTGTTGCGCTTCCTGGACGAGGTTGTCCATTCTATGTTGGAACTTTTTTTCGATGTAGCTTCTCATGGGGGCCATGTTGGTTTCATCTTGGATTTCTATGTCGTAAAGGTCATTTTCTAATTTACTTAGATCCATTGAAATACTGTTCATACTCTGTTCAATTTCTTCATTGTATGTCGCATAGTTCAGTACCCAACGCTTGAGCTCATCTACATGATGTTCAACTATGCCGTAAAACTTT
This sequence comes from Picea mariana, assembly GCA_032191745.1. NCBI lineage: Eukaryota > Viridiplantae > Streptophyta > Pinopsida > Pinales > Pinaceae > Picea > Picea mariana. Next base: position 57,555 of record JASDQU010099218.1, read on the forward strand.
TCGAAAGACAACCCCTTTAAAATATCAAGTTGTTCATGGAGGGCTTCTTTGGTGATTGTCAAGGATTTGAAAATTAAGTTTGGGTCTTGAACCTCGTTGGTACTTCCGGCTAAGTCTATTTGATCAGGCTTGTGAATAAATCTTCCTTTTTTGATATGGATTGTTTACATGATTTGACAATGAACTCCAGGTTCTCAACTTTCTTTTGCCAGCATGCTTTTACTTTTTTGGTCCGCTTTGGGGAGGGGAGTTTCTCTTGTCTTCTTTTTAGTTCTGATGTGTTCACGACATGGTTGGAAAAATGGGTCAACACCTCTTCACATAAATGGTGATCATTTTTTAAATTCGCCTCCAAATGTTCGAGCAAATCATTTGCCTTCTTTCCGAAGGAAACTAAATTTTGTGATATTTCCCAGGCTTCAGTAACTAGCTGCATTCTTTCATTGATGTTATTCTCTACAAGGGCTCTAGAGCATGCAAGGAGGGTAGAGGATACTTTCATCTTGGCTGCAGTGGTAGTAGACACATTTTTTGCTAAAGGACTGGCAAATTCTGGGGTTGCAATGAAAGCCTGCTCAAATTCGTTGAAGAATTCTTTCACTCTGGAATTTTCCGCTTCATTTCCTCCAATGGAATCATGAAGAGCATCACTGGTTACTTGGTGAAATAGGGAGATTTGGGACAACCAAATTTTCCTAAAGTTAATCTCTGTGCGAGATTTGCCTTTCCTGTTTGTTACATCTCTCTTTTCAATGACCATACTTTTAGATTGGCTGTAAAAAACAACGCTTTGGAATACTAAGGATTCATATTCGTAAAAAAATTTGGTGTCAAATATTTCCACTACGAACGACCCAATTTTGTGCATGTTCTCAGTTTCAATTTCAAGTTGCACCTGTGTACTTTCAATTTCGGGTTCATCCGCCTGCCCTGCATTGTTTTTTCTTTTATTCGTCAGTGGAATTTTGTGAGAACTATCAATTTTTATGGGAGGAGGGTTCTTATCTCCTCCTCCATTCGAAGATTTGTGGGTTGCTTTCTTACTGGGGTGGGTCATTGAAGTGATGCTTCGTGATGTCTTGCTCTTGGGAGTTCTTGTGGGGGACTAGGCACTTTTCTCACTGGATACTTTTCCCTGTTGTCTGTACAATTTAGCCGGGCTTTGCGATGTCTTTGCGTCACAATTGCCAGAAGCAACATTGTTTTCGTCACTATCCCTGTCTTCGGTCAGGTGTCTATGGATAAAAGAGCTATTAAATCCAACTGTCAGTAAATGTTCTGAAAAATCCCATTAGGGTCGAACCCTTTTAGCATTTCAACATACGTTAGGTTCAATTTCTTGAGATGGCCGACAAATTCATCAATCTTGTTGACGTTTCTACACATGAAGTCTTCGACTTTCTAGGGCAGAGGAATGAAATGTTTTTTTTTCTTGTCATGGAAAAAATGCAACCAGAGGTTGTATTGCCTTGCTATTTCTGCAACAAACATCTTGTCCATGATGTGGCATGGAAGGAAAGCAGGATTTTCCTTAGATCCAAAGACCATGGGTACACTGTGATTTTCCTTTTGTTCAAGTGTGCCCTTCTTGTTCAAAAACTTGGTTGTCTGGCCAGACATCCAAGGAGCATCCTTCCCTAACAACAGATCTTTGAAAACCGAGACAAAGCCATTAAAAACTTCATAAAAACAATGGGAGGCCTAGTGTCTCCACAGGGCCTGGTACCAAAATGTTACTGGGTTGAATCCACAGTTTATTTTATTGGAAAGAGAAGGTTTTGGAAACGAACAACAATGCACTATTGCGAAAAATCAAGTAGGATGACATATAAAATTTATTCAATTCTTTGAATTGTGACAACTGGGAACAAATCTCAATGGAAATTAGCTTCCCCCAATCGAAAATGAATTGTTCCTTGACCGTGAAGTACAAAATATAAATAGTTATGTGGGAAATGCTTGCCGTGGATGCCTGTCCCATTATTCTTGTAAACAACCAAGCAGTTTCCCGGAATGGATTTCTAAAGGAACTCACCTGCAACTTTGTGATATCTTGAGGAACTGTTGTCGGGTCTTCGAGGAACTTGGCCAAGATGTCCAACCCATTATCATGATTTTCTAGGAACTGCTTGCAGTCTTGTCCTCTGAACATTAATGTTGGCTCCGACAATTTTAACATCTTGCGGAAGACCTGAGGTGACAAAGAAACAAGAGAATGGTTGCGCAGTGGAATAATTATTTGGCTTGGAATATAGTTTTTGATGCACCAAGATACCACCTCCTTACAGTAAAAAACCTCAGGGACGCAACCTTCATGAGCGATTCCAGAGGTCCAAATCACTTCGTCCTGGGCGGAATGGGATGAATAGTAAAATTATGCCCTAGACCACTGGAAGTTCTGGTCTTGATGTCCGAAGAGATTTACTGTATCTCCACAAAACTGTTGTCGACCTGCTTCCATAAGTCTACAAGAATGTTTGTTTGGTCCGGACGATGAATGAAATGAAAAGTTGGAAGGGATAATATAACCTTGTGCAAATCTTGGTCCAATGCGTGTGAATGGGAGATCTCCTCGAGACTTTTGTTCATTAATGATAATTTGGATGGTTGTTGCATGATGCGTTGTTATCATTAAACACTAGTAATTGCATACATAGAAATATGAACATGGTGGATACGACAATGAGCGATAAAGCATTGTATATTTCTTGAGTGGGCCAACACGACGACATGTGTTTGAGATGAATAATTGGAAGGGACAAAATAACTCTCCGCAGATCTTGGTTTAATGCGTAATAATGGGAGATCTCCTTGAGCGTTTCGCTAATTAATGACAATGTTGACGGTTCCTACATGGTTAGCTGCTACAATGAAAGGTTTCTAATTTCATACTAAGAAAGTATGGAGGTTGCGGGTACGGGAAAAAGAAACTTCAAAATAGGGTTACAAGGTACAACCATTGGAGGTGAGGGCGTGAGGGTCAAATTGTATGTCTCAAAAGTTTTTGAGTGCAATACGCGTAACACCGAAGAGGGTATGATAGGACAGTCCAGAGGGAAATTTGTATATCACTAGTAAGAGCATAACTAATGTATATCAGGAAGAACTTGAAGTTAGTGGGGATGGAAGGCAACGACAGATACTTTGAAACATTTGTGAGCCGTGGTAGAGTGAAGCTTGCAAGTTTGAGGAGTCCGCGGTTGAATTGTAGATGATGGAAGTTTTGAGTGCACGATGTATAGCATGGAGCAAGAAGCAATAGAGTTGGAAAGCGTCAATGCGGCAACCACGACCATAAAATTGGCTAAGTATGGAAAGGAACAACGGTTGGTCGAATTCGTCATGTGAGGATATAGATAGAGATGAAGATATGTCAGCCCGCCAACGCTGGAACTCGCGATAATAGAAAAGCGACTGAGTATATAACCACAAAACGATCATACATGGGAAGAAGAAAAGGGAAAAAGGACTAAGGAGTCCACGGTGGAATTGTAAATCATGAAAAATTTGAGTGCAATATGTATATCACGGAACAAGAAGCAACAGAGTTGGAAAGCACCAACCCGACAAGCGTGACCATAAAATTGGCTAAGTATGGAAAGGAAGAGCGGTTGGTCGGATTTGTCATGTGAGGATATAGATGGAGATGAAAATATGTCAGCCCGCCAATGCTAGAACCCACCATCATAGAAAAGAAACTAAGTATATAACCATAAAACGATAATACATGGGAAGAAGAAAAGGGAAAAAGGACTTAAGGAGTCCGCGGTGGAATTGTAAATCACAGAAATTTTGAGTGCAATATGTATATCACAGAACAAAAAGCAGTAGAGTTCGAATGCGCCAACCCAAAATAGTGACTAAGAATTGGACATTTCTTGAACCCGTCAACATGAGGATCCAAAATAGGCTAACAAGGTCTGCCTAGAAGACGTAGGTCCTGATGGTCCAATTGTATCATTCAGAACATTTCAATGCATAATGTGTAACACGAAAGAGGGGACGATGTCGAAACCCAGTAGCCAATTTGTATATTGCGGAGGCACAGATGCAATCAGTGTTTGCATTTGTCACTAGTAAGAGCATAACCAATGTATATTAGGAAGGACAATAAGTTAGTGGGGATGGAAGGCAACGATAGATACTTTGAAACATTTGTGAATTGTTGTAGTGTGAAGCTTGCGAGTTTGAGGAGTTGCGATAGAATTGTAGATCACAGAAGTTTTGAGTGCAAGATGTACATCACGAAACAAGAAGCAACAGAGTTCAAAACTGCCGAGCCGACAGCTGCAACCATATAATTGGATAAGTATGGAAACCAACAACGGTCGGTCGGATTCGTCATGTGATTATATAGATGGAGATAAAGATATGACAACCTGCCAGCACTGGAACCCATGATCATAGAAAGGCAACTAAGTATATAACCATAAAGCCATAATACACGGGAAGAAGAAAAGGGAAAAAGGACTAAGGAGTCTGCGGTGGAATTGTAGATCACAGGAATTTTGAGTACAAGATGTGAACCCGGTAGTCAATTTGTATATTGCGGACGGCTAGATGCCAACTGTTTCTAACCATTGTGTTCAGTTCTCACTATTAAGAGCACAACTAATGTATATTAGGAACGACATAAAGTTATTGGGGTTGGAAGGCAATGACAGATACTTTGAAACATTTCTGAACCGTGGTAGAATGAAGCTTGCAAGTTCGAGGAATCCGTGGTGGAATTGTAGATGATGGAAGTTTCGAGTTCAAGATGTATACCACAAAACAAGAATCAACATAGTTCGAAAGGAACATCGTTCGATCGGATTCATCATGTGAGGATATAGATGGAAATGAAGACATGTCAGCCCAACAATGCTGGTACCCATGATCATAGAAAGGCGACTAAGTATATAACCAGAAGGCGATAACACATGGAAAGAAGAAAAGGGAAAAAGGGATTAGTGCACGGTGGAATTGTAGAGAACGAAAATTTCGAGTGCAAGATGTATATTACAGAAGAAGAACCAACAAAATTTGAAAGGGTCAACCCGAAACAGTATCCAAGAATTGGACATTTCGTGAACCTGGCAACATGAGGATCCAAAATAGATTGACAAGGTCTCTTCAAAAGACGCGAGGCCCCGACGTTTAAATTGTATCAATCATAACATTTGAATGCATAATCCGTGACATGGAAGAGCGAACGATGTCGAAAGTTGCTAGTCAATTTCTATATTGCGGAGGGTGTGATGTCAACTGTTTCATACCAATGTGTCCAGTTGTCACTAGTAAGAGATAATTTAGTATTAAAAATAAGTGCAATGTTGAGACAACCAACCCGCAAGTCCGCTTGTCAATTTGTATATTGCGGAATTCTGGGTGCTATTTGTAGGGCAAAAAACAATAGAGGGACAATTTTGAGTCCGCCTGCCCAAGAACCGCGATCCAAAAAGTGGCTACATATGGAATGTGGAGTCCGTACATGCTCTATAAAATCTCATGTCCATACTCTATAGTCCCATAATACACGGGAAGAAAAAAAGGGAAAAAGGATGAAGGAGTCCTCGGTGGAATTGTAGATCACAGAAATTTTGAGTGGAAAATGTATATCACGAAACAAGAAGCAACAGAGCTCGAAAGTGCCAACCCAACAACCGCGGACATAAAATTGTCTAAGTATGAAAAGGAACAACAGTCGGTCAGATTCGTATGGAATGCAAAATTCTGGGAATTCTGCATTCAATTTGTATATAGCGGAATTCTGGGTGCTATTTGCAGGGCACAAAACAATGGAGTACAATTTTGAGCCCGCCTGCCCAAGAACCCGCGATCCAAAAAGTGGCTACGTATGGAATGCAAACTCTGTACATGCTCTATAAAATCTCATGTCCATACTTTATAGTCCCATAATACACGGAAAGAAAAAAAGGTGAAAAGGACGGAGTCCGTAGTGGAATTGTAGATCATAGAAATTTTGAGTGGAAAATGTATATCACGGAACAAGAAGCAACAGAGTTCGAAAGCGCCAACTCAACAACTACGGGCATAAAATTGACTAAGTATGAAAAGGAACAATGATCGTTCGAATTCCTCATGTGACGATATAGATGGAGATGAATATATGTCAACATGCCAACGTTGGAACCCATGATCATAGAAATGCGACTAAGTATACAACTAGAAAGCGATAATATATGGGAAGAAGACAACGTAAAAAACACTAAGTATCTCAGAGTAGAACATATATTGTTTGCTAATTAATGCAAATCCTTTAGAACCCCTGCTGAGTTCTCACCAGTAAAGGCATAAATTACAGATCACAAAAGTTCTTTGGGTGCAAGATGTATATGAGGGAACATGGGACATAGGTGTTGGATATCGCAAATCCGGGACACAGTGATTACATAATTGGCTAAGTATCGAAAGGGACCATGGTCTGTCGGGCTCATGGTGTGAATTTATAGATAAAGAGTTGCCAATTTGCGAATCCATGAGGCCGTGATCCTATAGCTGCGACTAAATATAGAACCAGAAAAGGATAATAGAGGGGGGGGG
>JASDQU010099219.1:18976-29422 GCA_032191745.1 Picea mariana
TCTCTTCTCTTTTAGAATATGTACAAATACTGGGCAGCCAAATATTTTGAGATGGCTTACTTCTGGCTTCTTTCCGGAGAACATCTCTTCAGGGGTCTTGAACCCAAGTGCACTATGGGACAGTCTGTTCTACACATATACTGTTGTTTTTGTTGCTTCTGCCCATAAGCACATTGGAAGATCTTGATCATGGATCATGGTCTTCACTGCTTCCTTTATAGTTCTGTTCTTTCTTTCTGCTACACCATTTTGTTGAGGATTGTAGGGAGGGGTGAGCTCCCTCTTGATCCCGACATCTTTGCAAAAGTTTACAAAATATTTTGAGGTGTATTCTCCTCCATTATATGGCCTGAGTATCTTGATCTTTCTTTCAGAAAGATTCTCTATCAAGGCTTTGAATTCCTTTAATTTACTGAACACTTCATCTTTTGATTTCAAAAAGTAAACCCAGGTTTTACAAGAATAGTCATCAATAAAAGATACATAGTATACATAACCACTGATGGAGGATGATGGCATTGGACCACACACATCTAAGTGAATGAGTTCTAGGACTCCTTCTACTTTACTGTCTCTCTTCAGAAAAGGGTTCTTCATGTTCTTCCCTTGTGCACATCCATTGCACACACCTTCGTGGTCAACCTTGAACTCGGGTAGACCTGTGACTACCTTGCTTACATATGGTAATGCCTTGTAGTTGATGTGGGCTAATATTTTATGCCAAAGTTCACATGGATTCTCAATGGAGTGGGTCATGGCTGCTTCTAAGTGACCCTTTAGCTTATACAAGCCACCTTCTTCTTTTCCAATAATGATTGCTTCTTCCATGGTTTTTCCTTTGGCCCACATAAGAACTTCTCCATCTATAAAGGCAACTTTGAAGCCTTTCTTTTCTAAAGCTGATATGGAGAGTAAGTTCTTTGTCAAACCTGGTACATATAGTACGTCCTTCATCTTCATTGGAGTCCCTGAATTAAGATTGTAATTTGATTCTCCTACTCCCTTGATGGGGTATTGATAATCATCTCCAAGTGTAACTTTCTGAGAAAACTTATTTTCTGAAAGGCAAGAGAGAATGTCTCTTTGACCTGTCATGTGCTTGGAAGCACCACTATCAATGAGCCACGTGTCCTCACCAGGTGATACTGATCCTGAGAGGGTCGAGATTAAGACATACTCTTCAATTCGTTCTTTTATCATCTTTGTGGGTGGCTCTTCATCTTCAATTGTATGGGCATGATACCTCTTGTTTTTCTTCTTGTATTCTTCTCATCTAGCTGGACAATGTTTCGCAATATGTCCCATCTTGTCACAATGGTAACATTGGTAGGATGAGAAATCTTTTCCTTTTTTTGTCCTTTCTGAAACTTCTGGAATCTCCTTGGTTGAGATTCTTTATGTATGAATTTGTTTTGGGGGTGAGATTCTTTATGAGTTTCTTTCTGGAAGTAAGACTTCTTTCTTCCTCCTTTGGTGTGAGTAGCTAGGGCTTGATCTTCATCTCTTGATAGTAAAGCTTCTCGGTTAGCTATCCTTGATTCTTCTTGAATACATTCTTCCCAAAGACTGTCAAATTGTAGTTTCTCCTTTCTAGCACAAATAGTTTGAATGAATGCATCCCAAGGTCTTGTGAGACCATTAAGGGTCGTCATTATGAGTTCGTCTTCGTCTATAGTATCTCCAATTGCTTCTAGTTGTTCTTTGAATTGTGATATTCTGGAGAAATATTCGCGGATTGATTCTCCTTTCTGCATCCTTGTATTCTTGAGTTGAATTCTTAGATTCATCTTCTGATTTATGTTCTTTCCTTCATATAATCTGGTTAGGGCATCAAACATTTCTTTTGGAGTCTTCTTTGAAGACACTTGAGGAATGAAGTGATCTTTGATAGAATCTACAATGATTCTTTTGGCCCTAATTGTGTCCTTTTGGTGTTTTGCTTTAGCTGCAACATCGGCGAGTTCTCGTACATCTTCTTTAATGAATCTTGCTAGGTCATTCTCTTCAAGATTGAGTCCAATCCTATACTTCCAGGCACGGAAGTTTTCCACACCTTCTAGCTTGTCAACAAGCTTAGTGCTTGCAGACATCTTTTACCTGGAGCTAGGAAAATGACCAAAACATGAAAATGCTCATAATTGAATTTTGAACTTACCAGGAGGTGCGCTTGGCTGAGGCGAGTAGCCTGGTATGTTTAGATTTCAGAAAATCCAACTTTTACCCCTTCAAACTTGACTAGCGGATTTCTGGACTGGTGCTTCTGGTTTTCTGGTACCTCTGGTTTTTTGGTACTTCTGGTACTGGTGAAAACCAGGGTTTCACTTTCCGAGAGATCTAGCCACTGAAAAGGTGCGTTGAAGATGCCAAAGTGTCCCTTGAGGTAGGACGCACTTTTCTAGATGGTTTTGGGGCTGAAATTCTTCTTCAATAAAAAGCCCTAATTTTCATGTACGGCAACAGTGACGGTTTTCTTCTTCTTGTGAAAGATGTTCTCTTCAGCTTAGCTCTGATACCATGTTAGAGTTTAAGCTATTATTAGGTTTCTTTTGAATTCACTAGATAACCATAGCATAGATAGGATCACTGAGAAATACACAATCACAAGAGACACATCATTTATCCTAGGAAACCCTCATGGGGGAGAAAACCCAGCAAAAACTTCCTTAATATAGATAGCCAATACAATGCCAAGAGAATAAACCAAACAATATAGAAAGTCTTCTCCCAAGTATGCGCCTCTCTCTCTCTTCCTTCTCCAACTGCAGCTCCAAACTTGCGCTCTGATGAACAAGTGAGTGAATGAGCAAATGAGGCGCTGGCCTCTCTTATTTATACAATCTGGCAAGTGTTGAACTAAGGTGTCTTTTCACTAGCAGGGCCGACTTCTCATTCTGGGTGGTTATAACCACTTTAATATATTCTGGGGGTTGACTTCTCAATTAGCATATTACAATTAGAGTTTGACCAATCTGCAAAAGGGGATTTGGTCATTTACAATGCCCGACATGATCAATCCACAAAAGGGGATTGATCTAATGAATAATACATCAATAATAAATAGAATACTCTTTCCATTTACAATATTTCAACAGAAATATGACCCTGCCACTTGTCACCATTGGAGGCGACCACCCCTGTTGTAATTAGAAAATGCTAAAAAGAGGGTTCGGCTCCTAAAAAATAGGAATATGTTAAAAATGTCGAGGATGACTAGGTGAACACCACCATGTGTCAAATGTCTAAAAATAGACACTGCTAAAAATAGAATATCGCCGCATGTCAATGACATCATATTCATCTCATTCGATTTTCCGTGAGGATTCCAAATATGCAATCATAATTGACATGCGAGCCTTGGTGCTCCACTCGCTAAAAATAGAAATACTGACAAGTCATCCCGAAAAATGTCCAAAAGACTCGGAATGTCTCAAGGATCAATATTGTACGCTCAGAATCCTGATCTAAGGCCTGGAGCTCAACCTGCTAAAAATAGAAAGTACCTGCATGATCCCCAGAAAATGTCATCGGGCTCAGTGTCATGTAAAGACTAACACTGTATGCTCAAAAATGTCAATTGAGTCTTCGATCAGTCTCCTAAAAAGTAGGGTCACCTGCTATATATAGAAATCTCTCTTAAATCCATGTGAAATTGCGCTAACTCTATCTCTGAAGCAAAAACAACCACTACACCAGTCCTATACTTGTCTCTGATGGGAACCAACCTCTGGCTCACACAAGTGCTAACTCTGAAAAAATATTTGATTGTTAGCCCAAACACTATATGTTAGCTCTTAACTCTCAGGATTTTCAAGGGTGAAAATCCAAGGGTTAACAAGTCCAAAGTCTTGAGTTTCCTTCAAGTATTTTAGAACTCTTTTTCCAGCAAACTAATGTCCTTCATAAGATTTTTGCATGAACCTGAAAAGAATCCCAACAACAAATGAAATATCTGGTCTGGTGGTGGTAAGGTAGATAAGACTTCCCACAAGTTGTCTATACTTGGTTGCATCCTCAAATTCATTCCCTTCTTTTGATGTGAGTTTCAAATTTTGTTCCATTGGAGTAGAGAGTGTTGTTGATTGCAGCTTCATTAGACATCCTCCAGATCGTTCTCCTCTGGACTGAGTTGTGATGATGTGTGGTCTCTTGCTTTGTACTCCTCTGGACTGAGTTGAGTCAGCTTGAGATGGCCTCCTGCCTTGTACCCCTGTGGACTCAGTTGAGTCGGCTTGAGATGGTACTCCAGATGATACTCTTGTGGACTCAGTTGAGTGATATGTTGAGTAGGATGTCCTTGTGGCTGAGCACAGGTGGACGTGTCCCTAGTGGTTGAGCACTAGTGGACATGTGAGATCCTTGCTATATTGTCTGAGAGTAAGATTTACTTGTAACCCTAATTTGTGATGTAAAGGGTACAAGTCGGCCCCACCATATGTGAAAGATAATTAATATTTGTGTAATGATTAATTATATTATTGAGTTATTGAGGTCGGGCCTATGGTGCCAGTGGACACACCTTTTGTTGTGTCAGTTGTTGTACAAATAAAGGTAAATCCCCATTGAGGATTATACACTCACACTTGTCATTTTGGAATTCCAGCAAGTGCTTGTATGGCTGAAGTGCGCACCTCTCTTGGGCGCTAGGTTCTAGGTTTTGGTAAGCACCCTCTTCTCTTGAGAATATAGCAAAGGATTGTTGGGTTTTTCCCTTGTTTGAGAAGGGTTTTCCCAGGATACTTCTTGTGTTCTTGTGCATGGTTATTCTTCTTGTGATCTTGGTAATTGCGGCACTTGTGTATGGTGTTGCTGCATTTGTTTATGGTTCAAGTACATGCTAAATGAAATAAACCACATGTGCATGAACTAAGCATAGAGAAAATTCAACAGAGAGAGGGTTACATTCAGCAATGCCAAACTTGTTCAACAATTCTCCAATGTACTTCTTTTGGGAGATGAATATGTACTTTGGATTTTCAGTCACTTCAAATAGTAATGAAGATGTCCCAAATCTGTCATCTCAAAGCCTTTCTCAACTCTTTCTTTATGGATGCAATATAGCTTTCATTGTTCCCTGTTATCAACGGATCATCTACAGACACTACAATATATACAACAATTTTGCCAACTTTCTTAACAAACAAAGTTGCATCATCAAGATTAAAATGCTTGAAATTCAATTTCAGAAGATGCTCAGTTAGTTTTTCATACCAAGCTCGCAGTGCTTGTTTCAGGCCATATAAGGATTTGATGAGTTTGCATACTTTTTGTTCTTGTCCCTTGACAACAAAACCTTCTAACTGAGACATGAATGTTAAGTTTTGAGCTATTATTAGGTTTCTTTTCAATTTACTAGATAACAATAGCATAGGTAGGATCATTGAGAAAAACACAATCACAAGATACACAACATTTATCCTGGGAAACCCTCATGGGGGAGAAAACCCAGCAAAACTTCCTTAATATAGATAGTTAATACAATGCCAAGACAATAAACCAAAACACTAAAGAATATCCAACACTAAGCAATGCGCCTCTCTCTTCCTTCTTCCGGCAACTGGCAACTGGCAACTGCAGCTTCCTTCAAACTTGCGCACTAGATGAGTGAGCTGAGTGAGTGAACAAATGAGGCGCTAACCTCCTTTATTTATACTAGCTGGCAGGCACTGGAAAGGTGTCTCTTCACTAGGTAGGGCCGACTTCTCTTCTTAGTGGTTAAAACCACTTTAATTAGGCCTTGGGGTCGACTTCTTAATTTGCATAATATAATTAGGGTTTGACCAATCCACAAAAGGGGATTGATCTAATTAATAATGACTCAATAACAAATAGAATACTCTTTGCAGTTACAATATTTCAACACTCCCCCTTAACAAGAACGGTATTCGACAACATCATCATGTGAGAGAGAGAGAGGGCAGCAACATCAACAGGCATCTAGAACAATGACTGACATATCTATAAATCATCGGAAGTTTTTCTCATCATCAATATCACCATCCATTGCAAGGAGCTGGAATAGCATCATCATCCTCATTAGCATGAGACTAGAGTAACATCATCATCATCTTTAGCATGAGGCTAAAGTAACATCATCATCTTCTTTAGCATGAGGCTAGGTAATATCATCTTTAGCAAGAAGTTGAAGTAGCATCATCATCATCATCTTCGGCGAGAAGCTGAAGTGGCATCATCATCATCATCTTCAGCGAGAAGCTGAAGTGGCATCATCATCGTCATCTTCGACAAGAAGCTAAAGTGGCATCATCATCATCAATAATAGCACGAGGTTGATACAACATCAACAACAACAACATCACAGCACGAAGGAGGGAGCATCATCAACATCAGCACTAAGTTGGAAATCTTCAACACGAAGTTGGCATCTCATCAACATCAGCACTAATCTAGAAATCTTCAGCATGAAGTTGGCATCTCATCAACATCGGCACGGAGATGGAAATCTTCAGCACGAGGCTGGCATCTCAACAACATCAGCACGAAGCTGAAAAATCTTCAACACGAGGCTGGTATCTCAACAACATCAGCACGAAGCTGGAAATCTTCAGCACGAGGCTGGCATCTCAACAACATCAGCACGAAGCTGGAAATCTTCAGCACGAGGCTGGCATCTCAACAACATCAGCACGAAGCCGGAAATCTTCAGCACGAGGCTGGCATCTCCACAACATCAGCACGAAGCCGGAAATCTTCAGCACGAGGCTGGCATCTCAACAACATCAGCACGAAGCTGAAAATATTCAGCACTAGGCTAACATCACAACAACATCAGCACGAAGCTGGAAGTCTTCAGCACTAGGTTGGCATCAACACTACTCCCCCTTTCGACAGAGGTCCTTTCGGACTACACAAAGCTTGTCTCGAAAGTGCTTAAACTTTACACGAGACAGAGGCTTGGTCAACAAATCAGCAACCTGTTCATCCGTGCCAACATAATGGAGCTTTATGGCTCCTCTCTGCAACATATCACGAATGAAGTGATACCGGATCTCTATGTGTTTCGACTCATCATAGAACACATCATCTTTATACAACTATGGTTATCACATAGAATCACGGTGACTTCCATCTCCAGATCAAATAGATCTGTCAACAACATCCGAAACCATATGGCTTCACCACTGGCGGAACATGTTGCAATATATTATGCTTCTACCGTGCCGAGAGCAATACTTGATTGATGCCTACTCTGCCATGAGATCATGGTTGACCCTAGACTGAAACAACATCCTGAGGTGCTCTTTCTGTCAGAGACACTTCCAGCCCAATCTGAATCGGTATAACTCAGTCTGAAGTCATGATCTCTATTATAACAGAGACCAAAACCCAACGTACCCTTAAGGTATCTCATCACATGTTTTGCATCATCAAGATGAACACGTCTGGGTTCTACCAGATACTAACACAAGGAAAACCACATATATGGCCTGGTATTTGTCAGATACATTATCGAACCAATAATCTGACTGTACAACGTAGCATCAACCAATTCTGACGAAGTATCAACCAAAAGCTTCAACTTTGTTTCCACGAGTGTGTTCATGGATTTACACTCCAACATATCAAACCTCTTCAGTATTTCAACTGCATACTTCCCTTGGTTAAGGAAGATCTTCTCTAGGCTCTGCCAAACTTCGAGACCTAAGTAATAATGCATTAGGTCTTTCATCAAACTCTGTAGCAAGCTTCTTCTACAGTCTGTGATGAGCTTTTCTTCATCTTGTCAAGAATACATCATCTACATATAGTAGCAACATCACTGGCTCATCATTCAAAACCTTGAGGTAAAGGTTAGAATCAGCTTTACTCTTGGTAAAGCCCAAGCTCATCAGGAAACTGTCAATTCTGCCATATCAAGCTCTAGGAGCTTGCTTCAACCTGTACATATCCTTCTTCAACCTGTAGACCTGAGTCTTTCTATCTTCAACGTCAAACCAAATTTTCACATTACATTGTACTAATCTGGTACACTTGCTCAACTGTTAATCTGCACAATCATGTGCTAGCTCTATGTGCTTTCTGCAAAGCACTATCTGTCTCACTGTTTGAGTGTATGTCCTCTCCTCTTTCTGCAACTGTTACTTCTGGAACTGGGACTCTGCACCTGCAGCTACTTTGAAGTTGAGAATGCTTGCTCCATTCTCACTGTGACTATTGAAATCAAAGAGTAACTCCTCTACTCCATCATGGCAACAACTTCATCTGAAACTAAGAGTGGCTCAATAATTGATATTGAATGTAGCTCATCTTCTTTCATTGAGGTAACTCTATCTTTTCTTGTAGTTATGTCTCCATGACCCAACTAATGTACTGTACCAACCACCACTCAATTTTAAATATGGGGATTGCTCCCCCTGCATCTCATACTATATATGAATCATGGTTGTTCTGGTTGTCTTCATGAATACTAGAACTATTTCTTCAATTACTAGAGTAAGTGTCTCGTCATAGTCTTCTCCCTCTTGCTGGGAGAATCCTCTGGACACTCATCAGGATTTGTACATCTGCAACATGCTTGATCTGCTAGATCAATCTTGGAAGTTAATACTGACTTCTCTTCTAGTCTCACGGAAAAATCCATATTCTAGTCTTTCTGACTGGCTTCCTTCTCTGTCACTGAAACAAGGGAATCTTCCCAGGAGATTTCATATCTCCTAGAAATTTTTGAAGCTACGATCTAGTCTTCTCATGGCATCTGTCTCCTAGTCCTGGAAGTTGTTTCTTCATCTGATCCTTTCTGAGATCAGGCTTACTCTCGATTTCTTCTGAGTCTACAAGGACTTCATCATCTCTTATGGGGTATACTTGGTGTTGAATACCAAGTCTAAATATGAAAAGTTGAGTCAGACTTCAAGTGAATTCTGCTTCCTATCAAGGTGGCTTCATTATCCTTTGAACAAGTCTACTGTGAGTTCTTGTTCTAATATTCGGTCATCTTTGGAGCCTTCTACTCCTTACAATCAATCTCCATATGAGATACTTTGGATTTCAAACAATAGCTTCTTCTTCATCTTCTTTGGTACATGAATGTATATGGTTGTGTACACAGTCTGCTTCATGTCTCATCTAATTTGTTGCCTTTTGCAACCTTCACTATAGCTTCCTCAGGGTTATCACCTTTGACCTGAAACAAGATCAACAAAACAGCAAACAAGAATAATACTCTTTTGATAATAGTAAATAAAACAATAGCACGAATAATCGTCACAGTAGCTCCTTTAGGGCTTTCACTTGCGACATGTCTGAAGCAAAGATCAAAAGTAAGAAATACAATACAAAATGAGATCAACACTCTTCTAGTGTTGTGATCAAACATTCATCCAAGGTAACCTGAAACCAACACAAGACGTTTCTCCTAGAGGAGATGTTAGTTGTATCTGGTAAATGATTACATCAAGCATTTATCTCAATATGCTCACATGCTACCAAGTATAACACTTTTCAAAGACTGCTACCTCAACTATAGTGTTTACTTGTAAAGGGGTAGTTATCAACTTGTCATGTGCAACTTTGAATCTTATCAACTTAATCAATCAAACCTGGAACCTGGAGTTTTGTCCTCAAGAATGAGTGTATTGCTTTTCTTTCAAGTCTCCTTCACTCAAGATGACAAGTGCTTTCTTCAACCTGTCTTTTGTACTAAGACAATATGTTATCTTGACAGAAATCTAAGATAGAGAATAAGCTCTATAAACTCAACTTTAATCAACCTTGATAATTTTGACTAATGGTTAGTATGATTTCAACATACCACCTAAATGTTCATAAGGTCAAAATAATGTCATAATAAATAGATGCATATCAAGATGATCAAACCTACGGTGCATTAGTCTTCTGAGTATGTTGGATCTATGATAGGAGATCCTTTCTCCTGCAAGTACCCTTTAGAATAATATAGTTGAAACATATGTAAGTACATACCTCTGATAGTATCGACAGGTGGCGGTACCATCCGGTAGCAGCATTGATAGGTAACAAACCTTCAAAACTTCAGAAGTGTTTCAACTTTAAGGTTGGCCAACACTTTACAAAATCTTTCACTGCAACTGGAGCTGCAGCTGTAACTGCAACTTATACTACAACTAGTACTTTAACTGTAACTTAGGATTTTATGAGAAAACCCTAATTTTTCAAACTTCAAATTTTGAAATTCTGATCCAGGGGCTAGATGCGTTGAGCTGAGGCGAGTAAGCTGGTGCAGTCAGATTTATGAAAATCCAAATTTTACCCCTTGAAACTGAGCTTGCGGAAATCTAGACTGGTACTTTTGGTACTAGTTTTGGTTTCCTGGTTTTTGTTATTTCTTGGTTTTTGTTATTTCTTGGTTTTTCTTATTTTCTCGTTTTCTGGTACTTCTGGTTTTCTGGTTTTCTGGTACCAGTCAAAAAACTAGGGTTTGACTTTCTGGAGGCTCTGTCCATTGAAAAG
>JASDQU010099219.1:29522-44138 GCA_032191745.1 Picea mariana
TCTCCATTTGACTCCATTAACCCAAGGCACTAGTCTAATCCTAGAACGTTGAGGTTTTTGTGCTTAAACAATCTTTTAAACACTCTTTAATTGAAACCCTAACTAACCCTAGCGACTTTACTAACCCTAATTGTTGATGACGTCTTGCCTTATTTAAACTTTTGCTTGGTCTAAAGCTTACGGCTAGGTCATCTATTGATAGCCATAGAGGTGTTAAGCAATTTCATTGGCTCAATTAGCAAAACGCTCACCTCTTTGTCTAGCTAACCTAACCCTAACTAGCTAGTGACGTCACACTTATTTTGATCTCTTGTTTGGTATAAGACGTTGTGATTTTGTCATATAGCATTTGGCATTGAAGTATAGATTATTTTCATTGGCTTAGTGTGCAAAACGTTCACTTCTTTGCCCTTCAAAAGTAACTTAGAGGTAGGGCTGACGTCACCCTAAATCTGCATAGTGACGCAGCAACAATATTGGTGTATGAGCACATTTATTGCATTGTGATATAACAAGGATTGATTGTATACATTGAATGCAAGTATCACTTTGTATTTATTGAAGAAGTATTATAAGCCTTTGTCTTTATTTGCAATCATTGACTTCGTCAATAATTACATTTATTATTGCTCATATGTATTAAGGATAGTCATTAATATTTTGAAGTACTAACCACTGTATGCACATTTAGTTTTATTTGCCTTGTCTCGCAAACAGCTGCCTTTCTCAATGGAATACCTTCATCTTTGACCATCCATGTGGCAGTAATCTATGAAGGGAAAGCTTACCTTAACCTTTGAGCCTTAAACCCTTGACCCTTTTCCTTCAGAACCCCAGATTACTAGGGACGTCTCCCTTGGGACTAGCCACCCAGAATAGAAAGAGCTCCCCATCGAGGTGACAGTGGGTGGGGAAGCTCCTGTTACGCCAGTTTGAGCCTTGCCTTCAAGCTACTTAAACCTACCCTACAAACTGAGCGATAACAGGACCAAAATTTTCTAGTCATATGCTTCCTTTTGGGCCACCAATTCACCTTGCAAGGACTGAATTGTCCATCGTTTCTCTCCTAATTGATATTGCATGGTGTTACCCCCTCTCACGTAGGGGTGAATAGACGAGGTCATGCCTCATGCTTCACATATTTGCAAACAGTGATCCTAGACATGTTGATCAACATTCTCCATAGACAACAACAACCCCTTAGATGCCTCCCCCTCATCATTTCTCAACTCATTCATTTGGTTAGCATGGTTCATTTGATGATGGTGGTCCCACGCACATGAGGTACACTAGTCATTATTTCATATAAAGTGTTACATTTAATGCATCAGGTATTTAGGTGAGGATCATGGGTTGAAGTTAGATAATGGATCATGATGCTTGGAAGTTATGTTCTTTGCCCTTGTTTGACCTTGGTGGCCATCATTTGTGTCCTAGTCCAGTGTTTTAACTCTTGGGGAACAAGGGTACTACTGGGAGGCTTTGATAAGGGTAATGTACCATTCCTTTTCATACTTAACATTGTCCATATTGATTCCTTACGTTGTCCTATCTTTTGGAAATGGTCGTTACATGTATCCCAAAAAGGTCTGTGCCTTCCCCCTCCTATGAGAAGAAGGACTAGAATGTCAAGGTTGATGCAGTTGGTAAGAAAATAATGTTAAGAACATGTAATAAATTCAAAATGCAAAAGAACAATGGGATATGAATGACAAAATCAAAAGCCAAGAATAGCTTGAGCTCTACCCCGTCGCTATGAGGCGATCGCCCCAAGTCCTAATGCACTGAATGCATATCAAATTAAAAGGACTTAATGAATCCTAGTAAAATAATGAATGCATGATCATGAAAGGGGACTTCCTAAGTAATAAATGAATATCAAAAGGAAAGAAGGGGTTTGCAATACACACACTGCCAAGGAAAGGGTAACTCAAGCACCAAGCACTCCCTCTACAAAGGCGTTCATGAAGATGAACCCACACATGGCCTTGTATGTCAATGACACCATGACCATGAAGTAAACCCCATACCATCTCTTTGACTCATGATTACACTTTGAAGGGTTTCTCAGGAACTACTCCTCTACTTGGGTACCGGCACACCTAATAGGGTCTTATGATGGTCCTTTGATACCTATGTTGATGTTTTTGTAGCATCGGAAGTATTCCCACATTGGCCTTGGTGTCGGGCATGAGGGAATCTTTGACGGCACTCACATTGCATGTTTTGTTTTGGTGAAAACCCCTTGTATTTTGAGTTGGGGCTTCACAGCCACATGTTGGGGCTTCACACCAACATGGAGGAATAAACAATTCTAATTTAATGTTGAGTTTAGTGAAGGACTCCTTAAAGTAAGTTAAGGGCTTCTAAAATCACTTTGGACTCCTATAAAAGGAGGCAATGTGAGGAGACATTGAGACATTGAGACATCTCATTGTGACATTATGGAGTTGGCATATGTGAGTGAGCACTTGTGCCAAGGAGATTGGGAGGCAAAATTTCAGCAAAGGAAATTCTTCACTTTGGCAAATCTAGCCTAGTGTTTCTGGACATTCTGTTTTCTGATTTTCTATTGAGGAAGGATAGTCGCACGTGTGGTACGGACAGCCCGTACAATCCGTATGGCTAACGTTAGCAGTTCGTACAGTCTATAAGGCTAATGTCAGCAGGCCATACAGCAAGTGACATCAGTGACCAACAAGGTGATGTTAGCATCTTATTTTTTAAACACGGGCTGAGTATATATCAGATCGCCCAACCGACTGAGCAGATGGTCGGCCAAGTCGAATCGGCCTTCAACTCGACTCAGTGACCGGTTTGGTATCGAACCGATAAAGTCAAAGTCAATTCGATACCAAAATGGTCAAACCGGCTAGCCCGTGCTTACTCGGTTGGTTTGATTCTGGACCTACCGACGCACTAAAACCTTGAAAAATCTATTTTTTAAAAATTAAAAAAATTGAAACTTCTAGAGAGAGATGTAAACCTATAAGAATTGACAATAGTAATTATAAAGGTAGGAAAAATAAACACAAGGTTTTAATATTGTATGAAAGCTTCAAAAAAACCTAAACGTGTGAGAATTTTGTTGGTGTTTTATATGTTTCTCAGATCTTGATAGTTATTGCCTTATGATTACAAACAAGATTTACTTTTATATCATAGTCATCATAGAATAACTATACATTGGAAATCTCAACTATAGCAATACAACGGAAATAACAAGATCTAGAAATATTAACCATGCATAGTAGCCACAAGAACACAAGAGTTTATCCTGGGAAACCCAACCTTGGGAGAAAACCCAACAACCTTTCTATAGAAGAATTTAGTCCAAGATATTACCAATACATCACCATCCATAGCCAAAATACCATACAGAGAAGATCCTCCCCAAGGCTAGCATCTCCAAGACCTAGCGCCTCAATAAGATGATCTGAAATAACCAAGCAAGAGCTTCTCCAAGTGTAGTGCACCCTCCAAGATACCAGAAAGAGAAATAGCGAAATCGCCAAAAACTGCAGCTGCAACTGCCTTGTGCGCATTGCAGAAGGAATTGTCTAGCTGTCTAAATGAAATGAGCTAGTCCTGTATTTATACTAATCTGGGCGCCAATCTGGGGCCGACTTCTTATTTTTGGGTCTTCAATTTCTTTATTAATTTCCTATGGGGCAAACTTCTCTTCCTGGGTCTTCAACTTCTTCCTGGGGCTTCTTGTAATGGTATAGATGAGTCTTCTTGTGCTTTCTTGTGGAGAATGACTACTCGAAGTTGCAAATCTCCAACACTCCCTCTAAACGAGGGAGGCATTCTCCATACTTGGATTTCTTATGTCATAGAAAGGTTGTCTTCATGAGCCATGTTGATGTGTCATCTATGCACATGCATTCCATCCCGGAATGTGCATGTGATAGCATCTCGAGTCCATCCACTCCTTTTCAAGGGAAGGACTATACCTGGGCCATTCACCACTAGCAAAGCCCCGTGGATGAATAAATCATTTACCCTTGGTCATATCAGCACTAGCATAGCCTCGTGCATGACCAATCTGGGATAATGTCTGCCCAATGCTATGGGCCATTCACTACTAGCATAGCCTCGTAAGTGAATGAATCATTCTCCCTTAGTCATATCAGCACTAGCATAGCCCCGTGCATGACCAATCTGGGAGAATGTCTGCCCGATGCTATTTCCTGGAGAGTATCAACATACTTGGGCCATTCACCACTAGCAGTGCCCCGTGAGTGAATGAATCATTCTCCCTCAGTCATATCAGCACTAGCATAGCCCCGTCCATGACCAATTTGGGAGAATGTCTGCCTGATGTTGAAACATCAACGCTCATCACTAGCCAAATCAGCATGGCTAATCCTGTGTATCATCCTCAGCCAAATCAGCATGGCCACTCTCGGAGGATATCTGCAATCTGCTCATCTGTGGATAAGTACTGGAGCTTCACTGCTCCCTTCTGTATCATGTCACGGATGAAGTCCTGCAAAAAGCCTCTGAAGTTGCACCACTTCACGACTTGCAAAACTGGTTGTGACATACTTCATCTCTGTTGTACTGAGTGCTACAGAAGCCTGCTTCCAACTTATCCCAAAAATCATAACTGATTCCAAGCTGAAGCAGCACCCTGAGGTGCTCAATCTGTCTACTGCACTACTGCTCAATCAAAATTTTTATATCTCTACAACCTCACTTCATCACTTGAGACCAGTGTTACAAGAACCGAATCGAAACCGACAAAACCGACCAATCCAACCGATTCTGAACCCAGACCGGTCCGAACCACCCCTGAAAACCGCTTTTGACTGGTTCCGTACAGAACCAGTTTTTTTGCCTGCACCAGCCGGTTTCGTACAGAACCGGTTTCTTTTGCCAAAGACGCCCGCAGCCGGAAAAGTGAGGGAAATTTTGATTTTTTTTTAAAGTTTGGGTTAGGGGCATGCATGGGAAGCTTCTAGAATTGTCTAGATCCCCTAATGAAGCTATAAAGCCAACCCCACCCCCTCTCTTTCACTCACACTACTCATTTGTCTTCTCTTGAGTTTTTGAGCTAAGGGTTTTTCTTGAGTTTAGAGAGCTGATTGCAGGGCTGAGTTGGAGAGGTTACTAGGCTGCTTTGGAGAGGTGATTGTTGGGCTCATTTAGAGAGCTATTTTGCCTCTTTTCTTGAAGCTGATTTGGAGAGTTATTTTGCCGAATTTGGGAGCATATTTGGAGCTGTTTTGGAGCATATTTCTTGGGCAGTTTTGGAGCTTATTTCTTGGGCAGATTTGAAGCTTGTTTTCAAGGTATGTAAACTATGCACTTACTCCCCTTAAAATTGTTGTTTTTATCTCCAAAAAAAGTATTATTGTTTTCTCCTAGGCTCTAGCAATTAAAAACACATAGAGTTTTTATTTGCAGATTTTTATTTGTTTCCATGGCTCCTAAAGAAAAGAAGGATCCAACATGGCTTCATTAATAATTGATTGATGGGTCAATGGTTTGTAATTATTGCAAAAAGGAGGTTGGTGGGGGGGGGTATTCACAGGATCAAACAACATCTAGCCAATGCAAGGGGGAATATAAAACCATGCTTGAAAGTTTCTGATGAACTAAAAGCTAAGATGATGGGCCTTCTTGAAAGATTTCAAGCAGATAAAGCCAAGAATAAGAAGGTTCGAAAAAAGGTGGGGAGAAGTAGTGGTGGAACTAGATTTGATAGTGATCCTCAAGATAGAATGCCTAGTTTTGAGGAATCCTCTGCTTTCCCAATCCCTGGGCGTGATCCTTATACCAATCCTAGGGAAGAAGTAGAACATGTTGGTGGAAGTGGTGCTAGTGCATCAGGATCCAAAAGGCCTCGTGGTAACCTTGACTCATTTTTTTTACCCCACACTACCCCTGGTTCTCAACCCACTATTGATGCCAAATGGAAGAAGATGGAAAGGGAGGTTGTTTGGGAATGCATTGCTAGGTGGTGGTATGATGCAGACATACTTTTCAATGCTGCAAGGTTTGTTTATTATCAACCTATGTTGGATGTTGTAGCTTCATGTGGAGGGCTTCAAGGGACCTGGTTATGAGGACATTAGGGGGAATCTGTTAAAAAATGAAGTTGAAAGAGTAAAGGAATACCTCACAGAGTTCAAGGAGTCATGGTCTAAAACAGGGTGCACAATCATGTCTGATGGATGGACTGATCAGCGATCCCGCACCATTCTTAACTTCTTTATTGCTTGCCCTAAAGGAACTATGTTCCTTAAATCAGTGGATGCATTTGATCAAGTGAAAGATGCAAATTTACTATTTCGTCTTTTGGATGAAGTAGTTGAGGAGGTGGGGGTGTAGAATGTTGTACAGGTTATCACAGATAATGCCGCAAATTATGTTGCAGCTGGAAGGATGTTAGAGGAGAAGCATTGTACCATTTGGTGGACTCCATGTGCAGCCCATTGTTTGGACCTCATGCTTGAGGATATTGGGAAAATTGAATGGGTGAAAAAAACAGTGGAACAAGGTAAAAGCATAACAAGGTACATCTACAACCACTCATGGGTTTTGAACCTTATGAGAAAAAACACTGATGGAAGAGAGCTTGTCACATCAGCTATCACACTTTTTGCAACGAATTTTCTTACGTTGCAATCCATGATTGACCAAAAAGCCAACCTGAGGAAGATGTTCTCTTGTGATGAGTGGAATGCATCTAAATGGAGCAAGAAGGCCGAAGGCAAAGAAATTGTTGAAAAAGTGTATGAGAAAGCATTTTGGAAAAGGGCAGAAGAGATAGTGCTATTTAGTGCACCTCTTAGTCTTGAGAATGGTGGATGGTGATAAACCAGCCATGGGTTTTGTTTATGACGCCATGGATCAGGCCAAGGAGGCAATAAAGGAAGCATATCAGGGTAAAAGGAAAAAGTATCTTCCTTTGTGGAGAATCATTGATGAAAGATGGAATAAACAACTCCATCGACCTTTACATGCTGCAGGATATTACTTGAATCCCAGGTAAGTAGTAAGTAATTTCAAAGTTTTTAAGAGAAATTATTAAATTTTAACTCGCAAATGTTTAAACTTTAAATTTTAGTTAATGTTTCAAAGTTCAAACTCATTAACTCTTAAGTTTTAACTCTTTGAAAGGTACCATTACACAAAAGATTTTGAAGCAGATGGGGAGGTAAAAGAAGGATTATACAAATGCATTGAGCGCATGGTCCCTGATTCCAACAAACAAGATGAGATACACAACAAACTCTTGCATTTCAATGAGAGTATTGGTACCTTTGGCATGGCTATGGCTGTTCGAAGTAGAGCAAGAGATCCACCAGGTACGTAATTGTAAAGTCCTTCAAAGTTTCAATTATATTATTCATGGCAAAAATTAAATCAAACTTTCAAAATCCTTTGCTAAATCTCTTTTGTCTTTACATGAAGCTTATTGGTGGCAGCAATTTGGTAGCCAGTGCCATGAATTGCAGAAATTTGCAGTTCGTATACTGAGCCAGACATGCAGTGCTTCTGGGTGTGAACACAACTGGAGTGTTTTTGAGCATATATACACCAAGAAGAGAAACTGTTTAGAGAAAAAACGGTTGAATGATATGGTCTTTGTCCAGTATAACCTTAGGTTGAGGCGCAACCAATTGATGAACAAGACCCCTGAATCCAACAACATATTCTTGGATGATGTTGATCCCTCATCAGATTGGGTTGTGGAGACTCAGCCAGCAGCTTTTGACCATGAAGACCTTTCTTGGATGGATTTGGATCCCAAGCCACATAAGGAGAATGTGTGCACCGATGTTGCACCTGTATCTTTGCCTTCTAGACCAGGGGAATCAAGCCAGGCTCAAAATCCCCCTGTTCAGTCTACTCATGTTGAGAATGTAGATGATGACTCCGAGTTTGAATCTGAGTCAGACTCTGAGTCCTCTGAGTCTTCCTTTCAATATGCAGATTCAGATTATTAGATTGTGTAGTCTCTGACTCTCTAGTATCTACTCTCTAGAGTTATTTTTGGCCATTTAGAGCCTTTTTGATCATGTATTTTGATTCGGCTATTCATATGACTATGGACTCATGGAGTGCACTTACTCTTAGTGCTATTTTGGTTTTATACACTATTACTTGTTATATATATATATGAGAAACTTTGCAAATTTGTGTATAATGGTTTGGATTCACATGGATGCACATGAATATATATGAGAAACTTTGCAAATTTGTGTATAATGGTTTGGAATCTGGATTCTGGAATTGGATTCACATGGATGCACTTGAATATATATGAGAAACTTTGCAAATTTGTGTATAATGGTTTGGATTCACATGGATGCACATGAATATGTATTTGTTTTTCAAAAAATTGAATATTTTATGTATTTTTAGTGACCGGTTTTTTGATCCGGTTCCGGTTTCGGTTCGGTTCCGGTTTTTGGGGTCAACCGGTTCAATGACCGGTTTGGTTCTGGTAACATTGCTTGAGACAAACCATATCCAACTGTACCATGCTTCGTTGCCTCCCACTGGAACTGCCTTGGCTTCAACCAAATACTGGCTCAGGGTGCTCACTACAAAGCAAATATCTAGCCTAGCATTAACCAAGTACATCAAGGATCCAATCTATTGTCTGTACATCATGGGATCCACCAAATATGGATCTGAAGTAGAATCACTCAACTTCTTCAGATTTTTCATCATAGGTGTAGTCATGGACTTGCAGTCCATCATATCGAATCTCATTAGTATCCCCTGAATGAGGAAGATCTCATCTGATCTCGTCACACCTCTAATCCCAAGAGTATATCCAGCCAGGATCCTCCATCTCGAACTCTGAGGCCAACTCCCTCTGTCACTAGAGTAAGTCCTGTTGTCCAATCTGCCTCACTGGTTGCTCCTTATGTGACTGAGACAAAATCCATACCCAGTCCTCCTGACTGGATGTCTCCTCTGTCACTGTAGCAAGATCACATCTCCTAGAAGCCTCTTGCCTCTTAAGCTTTTGTCTGGCCTCCTCAACTCATGACACCTATCTGTCAATCCTAGGAGATGTCTCTCTCCCACCTGGATCTTGTGGGGGGGGGGGGACTCCCTCTGAATAATCGGCTCTCTCTTGAGCCAACTGACTCTCTTTGAGATCAGGCTCACTCTGTACATTCTTGGTTAAAACCAAGCTCATCAAGTATCCATCAATCCTGAAGTACCATGCTCCCTATGAAACATGACTCCCTCCAAGTCTATGTTGAAATTACTAAGACAACTGAGAGGGGGGGTGAATCAGTTGTTACTGTGCTTAAACAATTTTAAGTCTATTAAACCATTTTTAATCTTTCTCCAAGTGACCATCAATATTATACAACATATGGACAACATAAATAATGAGCATCAATCACACATAAGATATACACAGAGACAGATTTTCACGAGCAAACCCATAAAGGGAGAAAACCTCTTCTTCTTCGAAATGATAGGCAGTCTTTTAAGTTCTGTACATCATCTATAATTGAGCACCAACTCAATGTGAGGCTACTACCTTTGTTTTACAAGCTCCAACTTGTTTGAGAGCACCAACTCTCTGGTTTCTCTAGCACCCACTAGAAGGAAGCACCAACTCCCTGAGTGTTCCAGCACCGACTGGATGGAAGCACCTACTTCCACTTATACAAGCACCAACTTGCATACATAAAACTCTGTGTTTTCCCGAGCACCACCCTGCCACCCTGTTTTTCTAGCCACAACTAGATGGAAGATACAACTTCCAATATTCAAGCACCAACTTGAATATTAGAGGACCACAGTCCTCCCTAGCACCACCCTACCTCCCTGATTATAAATAAATGACTGAATAACAAATAATACAGATATATCAATTTTTACCACTTCTTCACTGTTCTGCAATTCTTCTCTGCTACGCTATTCTTCTGCTCTGTTCATACTTGGCTTGACTTGATGTCTCTTTTTATCTGTTCTTTCTCTGTCCTTCTCATGCTCTTTGATATGTGCACATTCTGCTCTCTTCACCTTTTCTGTTATGTTCAGCTTTTGTTCCTCATCTCTGAGTTTTCTTCACACTGCGCATACTGTAATTTTACCTTTCTCCAGTTCAACTCATTTTTCAGTCAGAAAAACGAACCACACACAGTCATTCCATTTCCATCTTTATAACCACAAACTTCTTCAGTTACATCTCAAATCACCTAGGACAAAAACGCCTCAGCTTCTGAATCGCCAACCGTCCAAGAATCATGATTCAGTTCAGCTAACTGAATCATAACTGAACAATAATCATGAAGAGCAATAGTAGCCCTTCGATCAGATTTTGAAGTATCCAACACCGTTGGATTACAAGCGCAGGGTCTCGCATTGATTTCGCGATTTCGCATTTCGACATTCTTGTGATGAGATTTCTTGACACTCTATGTCGTGATCCCCAAAACTCCGAAAAAAGGAGCTTAGCTAAACTAGCTCCTTCCCTTCTCATGACCATCGGCGGTGACCTGGCGCTTATCCACAAAGCGCTTCGCAATTCGCAACTTCGGGACTCCTGTGATGAAGGGTCTCGACTCTTCATGTCGCGATCATCGAAACTCCGAAATGGAGTTTAGCACCGCTAGCTTCTTCCCCTCACGTGACCACAGCCTACGCCAAAAGGCGTTTTGCAATTTTGCATTTCAGCATTCCTGTGATGAAGGGTCTCGACACTCCAAGTTGCAATCCCCGAAATGGAGATTAGCAATTAGCTCCTTCCCTTAAGCCTTCATTGATGTGACCATAAGTTATGACCAAGGGCCAAGCACGAGAGTGTTTCGCAATTTCGCATATCGGCGTTTCTATCATGAGTTGCTTCCTTGACTCCTCCAACTCCTAGTATCCGAAACTCCAAAATGGAGCCAGATCAACAGTCCACGCTTTCCCTTGATCAACGACTCAGATTGAATCGTGATTTCGCGTTTCGCGATTTCAAAGGATAGAGCTCCTCCTTCCTTTGACTTTCCAGTCAGCGAAAAACTGACCTCTTGCCACGTGTAGTCTGCATCCAACGGTCAGGATTGTTATCGCGATTTCGCATATCGCGAGTTTGAGAGGTTAGAGCACCTCCTCCCTTTGGATTTCCCAATCTGCAAAACTCTGAAACGGAGCCTTTGTCGTGCTCTGATCTATCACCACGTGTCCCTCTTGGATCAACGATCCAGATCTTATCGCGAGTTGGAAGGTTAGAGCACTTCCTTCCTTTGACTTTCCAGTCAACGAAACGTTAATCCCTCGCCACGTGTACTCCTTGACGATGGAAGGCCCTCCTGCTTTCAGAACTTTGTAAGCCCGCTTCATCTTGTACTTAAAGATCGTGCTCCTTCTTCTGGATCCAACGATGGTCGATCCTCGCGCTCAGATCCAACATCTGAGATTTGTTCTCCTCTTTTGCGCGTTCCTCCTGTCTGTATTCAGATCTGACGGTCATCGGGAATTCTGAATGGGTGATCCAACGATCACTGTTGCTCCTCCTCCTGAGCTTACGCTTCTGATCTTTCCATGCGATCATCGTTGCGCTGCTGGTCTTGCCACTTTCTCTTGTTCATCATCGTCGGGCTGAGCTTGCCATCAATGACAAACAAATACTCTGCCTTCTGTCTGTAATAAATATGCCAACAGTCTATACAATATCTGGAGCCATATGCTCCCTCTGCATCTTCTAAAGTCTGATCTCCAATGAACTGTCTTGGGAGGCTACTCCTCCCTACTGGATCCTGAGGGCCGACTCCCTCTGAACTCTAGCTTCCTCTAAACTGATACTAAGTGGGGTCGTCTTCCTCACTACTAGTGGAATCACCTGCTCCTCCTCATTAATCTCCATGTGGAACACTCTGTATCCCACAAAGGTATCCTTATTTTCATAAGTTTCTAACTTTGTCTTCTTCGCCTTCGGTATATGGATGTATATTGTCATGTATACAACCCCATGTCTGGATAGCCTTCTCCATGTCTCAAACTAGATACCATCTAATACATTGCCTCCTGCAACCATCACTATAGCTCCCTCTCGGAGCTATCACCTGTGACATGCCCAGAACAAGCCCAATAACAAAAAAAAATAGCAAACAAGAACAATATTCTTATGATAAGGAAATAGGAACAAGAATAAAAAAATGGGAAACAGGAACAACACTATTCCAGTGATGTTACCAATCATTCCTTTGTGGTAACCTACCCGAAACAAAACAGGAACAAAAGACGAGAGCAACACTTTTCTAGTGTTGTGACCTCCATGGTAACCTGCCCGGGACAAATACCACAACCAAGAACATCTCCTAGAAGAGATCAATTTCATCTTGTAAATAAGTTCATCATTAGTCCCACAAAGGTGTCCTTTTACGAAGGTTCTAACTTTATCTTCTTCGCCTTCGGTATATGGATGTATACTGTCATATATACAACTCCATGTCTAGATAGCTTGCTCCATGTCTCAAACTAGAGACCATTTAATTTGTTTCCTCCCGCAACCGTCACTATAGCTCCCTCTCAGAGCTATCACCTGTGACCTACCCGGAACAAGCGTAATTACAAAAAAAACAGCAAACAAGAACAATATTCTTATGATAAGGAAATAGGAACAAGATAAAAAAAAATGGGAAACAGGAACAACACTTTTCCAGTGTTGTTACCAATCATTCCTTTGTGGTAACCTGCCCGAAACAAAACAAGAACAAAAGACAAGAGCAACACTTTTCTAGTGTTGTGACCTCCATAGTAACCTGCCCGAGGCAAAGACAACAACCAAGAACATCTCCTAGAAGAGATCAATTTCATCTTGTAAATAAGTGCACCATTAGTACTAAACAATGAGCATTTTCACAATGATCATTGTACTAACAATATTCAAAACATTTGATAGCAAAAGTACAGTAATAGATCTCTAAAGACTGTTATCCTAGTTACAATATTTATTTAAGATGCAGCAATATAAAAATATCAAACCTGATATGCAAATCTAGAGTCTTAGTTGCTAGGGAGGGTGTGTTATTTCTTTGAATGCACTAGATCCAATGATCCCTTTGGGTCATTGCTTGGACAAGGTCCCTTGTACATCCCCTGCAAACACCCTCATACTCTACTAAATGATATAACTTTGAAACATATATAAGTGCATACCTCTGAAATTTGTAGCACCATCCACCTTGTCTTCTAATCTCAAGGTTTGCGCAACTGGCAACTGGCAATTGCAACTAGCGACTGGCAATTGCAACTGTAACTAGCAAACTGCAACTACAACTATGCAATGGAAATATTTCAACTAGCTTTGATACCATGTTGGTGTTTTATATGTTTCTCAGATCTTGATACTTATTGCCTTATGATTACAAACAAGATTTACTTTTATATCACAGTCATCATAGAATAACTATACACTGAAAATCTCAACTACATCAATACAGCGGAAATAACAAAATCTACAAAATATTAACCATGCACAGTAGCCACAAGAACACAATAGTTTATCCTCGGAAACCCAACCTTGGGAGAAAACCCAGCAACCTTTCTATAGAAGAATTCAGTCCAAGATATTACCAATACATCACCATCAATAGCCAAAATATCATACAGAGAAGATCCTCCCCAAGGCTAGTGTATCCAAAACCTAGTGCCTCAATAAGATGATCCAAAATAACCAAGCAAGAGCTTCTCCAATTGTGGTGCACCCTCTAAGATACCAGAAATAGCAAAATTACCAAAAACTGCACCTGCAACTGCCTTGTGCGCACTGCAGAAGGAGCTTTCTGATTGTCCAAATGAAATGAGCCAGTCTTGTATTTATACTAATCTGTGCATCATTATGGGGCCTGTTGCCGCCTTATACACACCTTTGGGAGACGTGGAAGAAATCTTCAATCCACTCGGTGTGTCCTTGGGGGCAAGTGAGAGTTAAGGTGCAGTCACCTAATCCTCAACTCCTCCGTCTAGGCCAACTCCTAGCGAAGCCAAGGGGGGTAGTCCCTAACAAATATACTAAGGCTTTTAAGCTAAGTACAAGAAAATGAAATCTAGGAGTTTATTGCTTCTTCAAACCATTAACCATTAAACTGAAATAAACATGAACATTCATTCACCACGATACATATATATAATCAAATTAACTTGCATCAAAAGGATACTAAGAAACAGTTGTCAGGTGCAAGTTTCATTTACATCAAACATATAATCAATTATGAAATGTGAAGCCTGTGGCTTTGTTGATTGTAAAAGTGAGACCAGTGTCTTAAAGAAAATCGTGGGCAATGTAGTTCGCGTGTTTTATTAAGGGTAAATTAAAGTTCAATTAGTGAAATGGTTTGGGCCTCCTTGGAGGTTAATTCTTTGCTTGGAAACTTGCGGAGAGCCTTACCGAAACCCAAATGGTCTCACTAGTAAAGCCCACTCAAAGTGCTGGATGTCCAAAACGGGTGGGAAGCCAGGTCCCACTGACCAGCACAGTATGTATGAACTTACTCCCAGCCGATCGAGACAAGCTCGCAACTAGAAGGGTCAGGAACAAAACTGAGAGCTGAGGGGAATTTGGTTTATTTTAAGACAGAAAATAAAGTGTTTGACTAATTACTAAGTCCACGCTGACCAGGCCCCTTTCGAGGTCGC
>JASDQU010099222.1:6863-21334 GCA_032191745.1 Picea mariana
AAAGGGAGGAAAAAAGGGGAACGGTTAGAAGAACGTTACGCTACCGAATTGTGGCTTGACGGATTGCTTCTGAGGAGTTGGGTTTGTCTCAGCTGTGTTGGAGTGGTAGCTCAGCCGTGGAGGCGAGCTGAGATGCTAGTCTATCTCTGGTTCTTGTGCGGCCCCTTTGCGGCTCGGGGGGCTAAGGGGGAAGCAGAGTACCCCTAGCGTTTGGCTGGGAGGTACTGGTGAGCTTTCTTGGGTCGGCAAGCAGAAATGACAAGGAGTGAGAGAAGCGGCATGGAGCGAGGGGAGCGTCTTGGGAGCGTGGTCGTCACACGGGAATAGAAAAGGGCAATGGTACGCTTGTTGATTGAATGATAAAATGTTGTAGGTTTTACGATTAATTTAATTCTGCATGCGTTGAGTTGAAAATATTGAGTTTTAATCGGTGTTGGTTCATTGGTTTTATTACCTCTGCGTTAAATGGTGTATTGTAATTCTAGACTAACTAAAATATTTGGTTGTAACTCGAGATGGCATATAATCATTCTATTGTAATTTCTGACTATGCCATTTGTTGTAATCTTGTTGTAAGTCAGTAATCAATAATAGGTTTTGAAAAATATTAATAAAATTTATTTATATTTTAAATTCAAAACATATGTTGTACTATGAACATCTATAATATTCTCTAAATCGGGACAAATTTTGAAGCGAATTAACTTATTAAAAATTGTATCTTCTGCTCTTTGTTTGTTTCGAGTTGAGAAGGCAAAAATTAGTTGGTTGAATGTGCATTTTCTGCTCTTCGATGGGCTTCCTGGTAAATTGATTTTTTTAAGCCCTTTTTGGGTTTTACTGTAATGTTTTGGTTTTATGTTTTTCCCTTACTGCTTCATTCAAATTTTGCATTTTACGAAGGCTATTGAGCTAAGAACCAGATATTACAAACTAGGTTATTTTTCTCTACTAAGTTAGAGAGAAGGTTTTTTTTTGTTATTGTTTAAATTTGAAGAAGATTGAACTTAGCATTGCTGATACAAGCTCCACGCTTCATTCTCCTATGTTGGAATGTAATTTCCAGTTCTTCTTTGATTGCCTGGGAAGGAATTTTCAGTCCTATCATTTGGGTTACACTACAGACCTTTTTAACTTTACTGTGCAACTTTAACCTCTGCGTTGTAAAATTTCTGGTCTGAGTGTGGTCTGGCGATTCGATATTGTCGGTCTCATTCTGGATTACCTGGTGGAAATTCGTGTGTTTCACCCAGCATTTTTCATTTGAATTTCCAGCGATTTCCTTGTCACTCCTACCATATTCACCCTCTTCCTTCGGTGTACTGTCATTCCTCTCAGCATGTGTTCTCTGCGTGGTAGTTTTATTCTCTGCGTGAGGTTAATTCCCCTTTCTGATTGGTCATTTTTATTCTATGTGTCTTCCCTGCTACGCCTCAACTGACAGCTCTGCCTACAAAATTTCCTTCCTCCCTTGCCAAATATAGCTCTGACAGTCCGATCCCCAAGATTCAGGTTCTGCGCATGGCATGCCAATGCCCCTAACGTAGATGTAGGTTCCTCTTTTCACGCTTGAATGTACAGTCCCTAACTACAGTATGAAACGATAGCTGTCACTGCCGCGTGGAACCTCTATGCCGTAGTATCACCTAGTCTCGTAAATGAGAAGTTATTCTGTACATTGAATCAAAAGTATTGATTATCTTACTCTTATCAAGTCGATTCTATAGAGGTCTGGCACTTTTCAAACACCGCCCGTATTATTATTATTGGAAATTTCCAAGCTGTTGATTTATACATTGCCTTTCTTTTGATTTTATTTTTCTTGTAAAAATGCTCTTCATTTTAATACGGTTACCCTTACCCTTCGCCCTTCTAAAACGTGTGATGGTATGGTCATGATATCAGTTATGATGTTACTGGTGTTCCTTAAGTGTTGTAGTATAGTTGACAATTAAATATCTTATCTAGGGATCCCTTTGCGTTTTAACACTGTTAATAAAATAGGCTCATTAATTATTGAAATTATTATATTCGGTCAATTTAAAATAAGAAGGTTTATGGATATATTCAAGGTGATATTATTGTTGGAATATATTCAATATCAATTTGATGTCATCATGTTTGTTTATATTATTGTTATTTAAATAAGCTCATTAAATAATGGAATTGCTATATCGGGTCATTTCTAATAAGGTGATTTATTGATATATTCAATATCAATGTGATGTTAATATTGGAATATATTCAATATCTAGGTGATGTGATTATTCAATATCAATGAGATGTTAATATGTTTTTATATTATTATGAATAGGCTCATTAAGTAGTGTAATTATTATATCTTGTCCTTTGCAATTATGATGGTTCAGGAAATATTCAATTATGATGATAATTTTAGTGCTTAAGTGAAGTAAAAAGGTTAGGACATACCAATGTCGGGGAATTAGCATTTATAGGTTTGCAATTGTAATGTATTGTTGAAATCTGAAAATGTATTGTTTTTACCGTATGAACAAGATTGCAAGTCGGAGTTGAAGGTGTGACCTTTATGATTTCGGTAATATTAAAATTTAGAGACGAGTGTTATGGTCATCATATTTGGACGTTAGTATTGATGGGACACACCTGGTGGAACGTCCGGGACTGATGTACAGTCAATTACTCGGAGTTGGAAGATGGGGGTTGTTGAGCCATCTTCTTATGTTCATCCTAGTTGCGTCATACTCGGCGTCGGGTGGCGACGCAGAGTCGACTAGGTTGTTGTTGTTGTCAAGTGGCGTCGTTGTCAGTATGTCACTACTTCTACACACGTGCACACTCTTAAAGAAAATAAATAAATTTTCATCTGTTACTAGAATGGTTGTCGTAACGAGGAAGGTCGTTACAAATGCATCTTCCACCTTATTTTCTTTTCCAATTTGTTTTATCTCAAAATAATACTCCCTTAAGAAGGCTAACCACCTTGCTTTGAGAACATTTAAATTTTGTTTACCAAACAAATATTTTAGAGTGATGTTATCTGTCAACAATAAAAAAATTTGACCTACCAGATAGTGCCACCACATCTTTACTGTATGTATTATTGCAACTGATTCCCAGTCACGAGTTACACAATTTTCTTTATGTTTCTTTAATTTCAAAGACTCGTAAGCTATTACATGGTTTTATTTCATTAACACATCGCCAAGCCATTCATGGCACACATCCATACAGACTACAAAATACTTATCCAGATCTGTCAATTTTAATATAGGAGTTATAGTTAATAGTCATTTTAATTTGTTAAAACTTTCTTAACATTTCTCGAACTAGATGAACTTATTTCCTTTCTTTTGTAACAATGTTATAAGATATGAAATATTAGAGAAACCTTCTATAAACCTCCGGTAATATCAAATTATATCCATAAAAGATCTTATGTCTGAAAAATATTTAGGTTCAGTCCAATTCGTTATAACATTTATTTTCTCTGGATCAACTACTATACCATCCTTGGAAATTATATGTCTCAAATATTGTTAATTTGGTCTTTATAAAAATCAGACTTACTTTTTTTTGCATATAATTTTTGTTCTCTTAATATTTGTAGTATTATTCTTAAATGTTCTTCATGGTCCTTTTCATCCTTTGAATAGATGAGTATATTGTTGATAAATACGATCACAAATTTATCTAGACACTTGCCCAAAATATTATTCATCAAGCACGTGAATGATGCTAGAGAATTAGTTAGCCCAAAAGGTAGTATGACAAATTGGTAATGTCTTTACCTCGTTCTAAAAGTTGTTTTATAAATACCTTCATCATTTATCCTAACTTGATAATAATCGGGATGTAAGTCGATCTTATAAAGATTGTAGCTCCCTGTACTTGATCAAACAGATCATTGATACGAGGTAATGGGTATTTACTTTTAATAGTAATTTTATTAATTTGTCTGTAATCAATACAGAGATGTAAAGTTACATCTTATTTTCTAACAAAAAGTACTGGTGCTCCCCATGGAGACACACTTGGTCAGATATATTCTTTATCTATCAATTCTTGCAATTGACTTTTTAATTCATTTTACTCTAGGATATTAATTCGATAAAGATCCTTTGAAGTAGGTACTTATCTGGGTATTAGTTCTATGGAGAAATCTATTTCTCCCTTAGGAGGTAGTCCAGGAATATCCTAGAATATATCCTAAAATTACTGTAATATGGGAAAGTTATCTATCTCGTTTTTACTTTCATATTTTGCATTATAATTTATGTGCACAACAAGTATTTTACACCTTTTCGCATGCATATTTTAACTTGTAAACATGTTATTTATCTAATACTAACAAGTCTTGATACTTCTTTAATATTTATAATGTTATCCCTATCATCTACATAGGTAAATGATTTATTGTAACAATCCAAGACTACCTTAAACTTTTCCATCCAATCCATACCGATTAGCACATCATAAGATCCCGAAGGTAATATATTTAAGTCTATATGTCTTCTTAATTCATTCATACAAATTTCATACAAATTTCATACAAATTTCATACAACATCTGTAATTATTCTTTTATTTCTTGTAGCTAATTGTACTAACCAAGAATTTTCAAACTTTTATTTATGTAGTTTACATATTTCTACAAATCTTATAGAAATATAACTTAAACTAACACCTAGATAATTAAAACAATAAACTAACATATGTAATTCTTCTTTAATGATCTACATGTCAATTTTCCAAGGCTGCATTGATTTTTGTTGTAGACCTTGCCAACTCACCAACTGTAGTTGCTTCTTGTATTGTTTTCACATTGTTATTTCCCTTCTTCCTAAGAGAAAAAACTTTATAGTAATGAGGACCAATGCATTCCCAAGATTTTACTGTCTCTTTTTGGGAAGTTTCTTTATTGAAGAAGCTTGGTGGTTTCTTGCCATTATTTTCAGGTTGATCGAAAGGTTTAATTATTCTCAACTTATTATCTCCCTAAAATATCTTATTGACATTTATATTATAGTAATCTCCCCTTTTCTTCTTAGCATCAAACATTTCAACCTTTTTCACACTCCAATTCTTGGAATTCTCATTACTATTTTTATACTACTAAAAACAAACTTTGGATTTCCTCATGGTTTGTTCCAAAGTTTTTGGGTTATCAAAATCAATTCGATATTTATAAGAACTAGATAAGAAACTTAAGAATCCTTGAATATTTGGTTTTTCATCCACTATAGAAGGTACATAATGTAGCAAAATTAGAAACTTACTGCATAAATGTTTCATTGTAAGACTTGATAGTTTTAGTTCTTAGAACTCATTGGCTTTACCATCATAATACTTTTCAAACACATATTGTTTCTTGAAATATCTCTTAAAGGTTTTCCAAGTGATTTGTCTTTCCTTAATACTTTTCACTCCTTTTATATCCTGCCACCATATGTCTTATTTTTCTGTCAGATTGCAAATAGCCATCTGGGCTTTAAGCTCACTTGAATAATTGTAGATTTAAAAATATTTATGCATACCAGAGAGCCAAGCCTCTTATTATTCACCAGTCTCTCCTTCCCCATTGAAGGATGGTGGTTTATTCTTCTTAAAGTATCCCATGACTTCATCATGTTGTTTAGGTTTCTTTTTGGTTCTCTATTTAGTACTAGAACTACTTTCGATAGAAATGTTTGTTTCCTTTGTATCCTTGTATACTAACTCTGTTTATTTCTTCTTTGGTTGGGCTATCTTATAATTTCTAGAATTTTGTCCCTTATTTTTATCAACATTTTGATTACATAATTTCTCTAGAAGAATTGCATTTAGTTCCTCTTGAGTCTTTAGAATCCTTTAGTTATCTTGTCTTACTGTTTTTAGTTCTTGTCTCAGATATGTTACTATCTTTATAATTTATGAATGCCTATCATTATTCAGATCCACCCAAAGACGTTCATCACCTACATTCCCTTGTTCATGATTCTCTTGATGATGTCGTTCTTCCTCGGCCTTAGGTACTTCTGTCATTTTCACACAAAATAAATTTGTTTTTTTTCCTAGAGGTAAGAATAAAAAAAATAAAATAAAAAATTCATGTAGGTTTTGGTTGTGTAACCTACAACTCTCATACCATTATTTCTTAGACCTAAAATTATAAAAAAAATGAAAATTATTAAATCATTTATTTAACTATAACAATGTAATTTACTTACCCTCCTCCATAATTTCTCACCACCTAAGTTATATTTGTTTTATACTAATTGTGCATTGAGAAACTTCATATGTAACAATATTCTTCGAAGTTATCCTAAGTCTTATTCCATAAGACTTGTTATTTTTATAACTTGTATACATATATGCTAAGTTTCTATATTATAAAGTTACTCCTATTTTGACTTGAGGACAAGTTTGATGTTATACACACATATGCTAAGTTTCCATATTCTAAAATTACTCCTATTTCAATTGAGGACAAATTTGATGTTACACACACACACACACACACACACACATATGAAGGTCTAGCATGATTAATGAATTGTCAAACGTTCATATGCTTAACGTTGATATTTGATAAAAGTTCCTTGTTATCATACTATTTGTATTATGTGATCCTTGATAATCGGCCTTGTATAAATTATCATCCATGGTATCATTGTTTCATCATACATTACTTCTCACATGTATTAAGTTTGGGATTTATTTGAATGTTGGTGCTTAATACACAACATTAATACGAGATTTTATATGTGTTATTATTAACTTGGTCGTATTATGCAGTGGGTATAATTTTTCATGCACAGAGTTGTCACAACATTTACGAGGTTATTTAACCCATATGGGTGCCATCCTTTTTCCACAAACTTCTCTTCATTTAGCCATCATGTCTTGTGATTTTCATGCATGACCTATACTTACCATCTTGAGATGAGATTTACGTGGTGTTTGTCCTGAGGATGTACATGCATAGGGTCTTTGTTGTTCCAAGTGTTAGGGTTTTGAGTTGAAGCCTTAACCCTTCCGACCTTTCTCAGTTTTGGGTCATTTCACAATTCATGGTTTTCGTTCTCTACTCTTCTTTTTCACTGGGAGCTTCTCATAGTGTTGAGATTTTTCACTGTGTGAGTGCCTGGCATTGTCGAGTTGCTTATGGTTGCATCATCATGGAACTAGTTAGGTTTACTAACTCCTTCTCTTGTTTGTTTTAACTGTAGATTATGTTCAATAGATCCCTTATCTTGTTGTGGTGGTAATTGTTAGGTCATCGGGTGTGTCTCTCTGACATTTTCCTTGGATGATTTCTTACTTCATTGTGTAATCTTGTTATATAAAGATTATGGTTTATACTCTGGTTAGGATAAACTTTATCTTCTAGTTTTTTCCTAGTCTGAACGGTCTTACCCCTGGAATCATTATTCTATGGAATTTTATAGTTCAAAGAACCAATTCAATTTTTCTATGAGATTCAAACCCAACTAGGAATCATGTTTAAAGATAAATGTTGGTTTCACATAGAATTGATTTAGTTTCTAGTTTTACTTTATAATAATGTTTTATTGATAAATATTGATATCTCTTTTCTCTTGTAAATGACTAATGATGGGACCTATTTATTTTTTTACGAGGGTACCAATCATCCTTTTGACTCCATGTACATTCAGAGTAGTTCTAGCGATGGAAAAAGATACCAGATACTCAATATACCCATGGTAAGTTGATATTTTAGTTATGAAATTACTTCTGTTGTTTTTAAAATAGATCTAAATTGCACGATAATTTGTGTTATTGTTTAATGTATAGGTATTATGGGAGATGGTACCATGGAGACATGAGAATATCTTTTCCCAGATAGGTATTCGAGTTCCATCCTTTAGTGCCTTTGAGTTTGGCACTTCATTCTAGGATTATCTTAAGTAAAATTGTAATATTGTTCATGGAAGTTTTTTTTTTATGCATCTTCATACTTTGTAAAACCCTCGCTATATTTTCCATACATTTATATACCATCATTATTTTGGTTATGTTTCTTTTCACGAGTATTTCTATACATTTATATATGATCGTTGTATTCGTAAATATATGTTATTGGTTTCATTAAATTTACAATGATTCCTCTTGATTTCGTGCATGAAGAATTTCAGTTA
Source organism: Picea mariana (assembly GCA_032191745.1). Lineage (NCBI taxonomy): Eukaryota > Viridiplantae > Streptophyta > Pinopsida > Pinales > Pinaceae > Picea > Picea mariana. The sequence continues at coordinate 14,983 of JASDQU010099222.1, forward strand.
AACTCTGCAATAATTTCCTTCTGTATTTATGCATGGTGCATTTGGTTTAAATTCTGCAACAAATTCCTTCTGTATTTATGAATGGTGCATTTTTTTAATTGTCAAATCTAGAACTATTTATTTTTCTGGATATATGTCTAATGTAATTTCATAAGTGTTGACTTTGTAACAATTATCCTATTTGGTTCCATGCATAATACAAAATAGTATCTTTAATGTACCCCAAAATTACCAATAAAAAAAATATTTGTTAGGTGCATTAAAAACTTCTTAACTCTTCACTATTCATTCCACATAACCTTATTATCGTCACTTAATAGATATAATGTATTCTTTGCCTACAACAATCTATGTAGAGACTGTAACACACATATTGATGAATGACATGATTCTTATCATTATACATTTATATAAGTTGTTACCAAATGACCTATCTTATATCTAAAATGTAGCACATTCAACTTTGTATGCATTAAGTGGATACTTAACACTTACCCATATATAACCCCAGATATGGTTCCCTTAACTTATACCATTATGCATATGTATAAAACTTATTGGATTTAGCATGCGATAAGATCTTTACTCTCCATATATATATATATATATATATATATATATGGTAGGCTATATTGACTACTATACAATAGCCCTATTCTTAAAATTATATTGTTACAGTATGATATTCACTACAAAAAATTATTTAATAGTACCAACATATATGTATATGTCCATATAATACAAACCTTATCCCTATTGTATACATATAATACCTGTTATAGACAAATGTCGTATCTCATAAGGTTTAATATAACATGGTAACAAACCAAATGTAATGCTTGCCATAGTGTATTTGAAAATGGTTACTTAGCACACAAGTATTATCATTATTGAGGAGGTTATAAGGTTTTTTTCCAATGAGGGCATGACAGGTCATATACCCTAGTGCCATGGTATTGTGCTTACACCACATATAAACCCTAACCAAATACTAAGAAACCCAACTCGACCCATCCCAACATTGAATGGCTCTGAAATCATGTTAATGGCTTGTGTCTTTTCGACCTGTAGACATTTAAAACTACTTATAACCAATAATGGAAGGACTATGACGTACTTCTTGAGTTGGACATATTAGGTGGTCACGCCCGCTGCATGCTCGTCACCTTCGAAACTTCACATGGAAAATATACTGTGTTTCCTGTCACCCATTACTTCCCACTAAGCAATTGTTTCGAGGTCACTACCAAATTCATTTTTTCCCCCTTGGCTCCATGTTCACCCAAAAAATCTGACCCGAGCACTGAAGTCATCTCATGTTAACCCTGGAACATTTTCCTTTGTGGGTGGTCGATAATGTGGAAAAGAACTCAGCCTGGAAAACAATGGATGCACATCCATCTGGTCTTCTCAGGTAACCCATAACTTCTTTTGTTTCCCTTTATTATTTCGTAACAATTTATGGACACCTTCTTTTGGAAGTCGTGTTGCATTCTTCCTCTGTAACTAATTCTACCTAGGCTATCGGGTTTGAAGCTTCCTTTATTTTGTATTCAATTAATATCTATGAAAATCCCAACATGCACGCCCCGTGTGATATATCCTCACTTTGAAATATTATGGTAGGTTATGGAATATTATCATTCTAAGTGATTATATACACCATTCTTAAATCTCATGGCTCTGAGTATTTACGTTACCACACTATGGACTATAATTCTATGTGAAAATAGATACATAGACATGTAGGTTAAATTTTCAAGGGATTTAAGGATTCAAATTGTTTACTTCCTTTATCATCTGTGCAAACTCATGAACACCCTTACCTAAAAGTGGTTAACAACCCTCTATATATAGTTTAAATTCATGGTATGTATATTCATGATTTACTATCTGTAATTTTAAGTAAAGGTCCCTAAGCATATCTCTATGCTATGACATCATCCTTCTATTTATTTTTTATACCTATATTTACTTAAATTACTTGCACATAATTATATCTCGAATTAATGTATTTAAATTTCTCTTTATGCTCTCTATAGAAACCGTTAATTTACTTTCATTTAGACAAAGAAATGTGGTATATTCATTTCATATTCTGTCTAAAAAAATCAGGATAGAAATGATTTACTTCGAGGGTAGAAATGTGGTTTCACTGTATGTATACATCATATTTTAATATTCTAATTTTCAATAAGATTTACCTCCTCATTTTTATAGGGTGTAGTCATATATAAACCCTGAACTATCGGCCCTCTGTCCAAGAGTTTACATCCTCCAAATCCTACAAAGAACTCATATTGGTGACATTGATCCCTATTTCATAGATTTCATTGTATTTTGTTTTTTAATAAATCGTAAATAAAATTCCAGATTAAATCAGATACAATATTTGAGAAAATCATATTTTGAATATGTTCTTTACTTTTCATTTTCTTTCCTCTATGAAAGAAAATAGTAAGTTAGGTTCTGTACAATTTACACATGAAAATATTACCCTCTGTGGGGTTTCTGACTATACTTCTGAGTGTTTTTAGAAGTTTAACCCCATTTAATTTATTGTTTAGAGTCTTAAGTAGCAATGTATTATTTTTTCAGTTACAATAACTAATGATGGGACCCTGTTTTCTTTTGTGAGGGTACCCATCAACTGCTCTTGGGTCCACTCCTCCCCCTTTAGATTTGTGGACATATCGTAGTTCAAGTGCTGGTAGCAAACTGTTCAAATGCTGACTCAAGCTAAACACTATTTCCTCTATTTTATTATTAATTTCACTAAATTTTCTTAGCACAAATTTATGAATCTATCGTTTTCTCCTTTGCAGGTTCGTACAAATTGTCGAGAGAAAAATAGGGAAACCCTCTTGCTTAGAAATGTATTTGCATTTTGATCTTGGTGCTTAGACACAACTTCTTATATTTTATCTACTAGTGGTACATGATTCCTTACCCTAGGGAACTCCACTGTAATAAATTTTAACTAGGGTTTCCTGGATTATACAGGTTGTAAACTATTTTTTTAAAAGAATATACCAATCGTTTTTGTAATTTACCTTTCCAATGAGTGTACAATTTATTGAGAAACCATTTTGGACATTAATCAGATTAATGGTACAACTATTGTAGCATGTATTTGTAGACAATTTTATAATCATTGTATATAAATGTGCATATATATGTAATACGAACATGGAATGTTAAATATCCTATATGTTCTCTTATAGCACTTGTACAACTTGAAATGTTAATTTCTTATACATTCATGGAAATCAAGTATCGATAGGAAATTTCTTTATTTAAACACAATATATATATATATATATAACCCATGGAAAACTTATAACCATTTCTATCATTTTCTTTGCGTAAATCTATAGGTATGTCTACACAGTCATGCACATGATGTATAACTACATTTAAAAAGAAATAGAAGTATACAATAGCTCAAACCTTTTTATCGTGTGAGTATCTATATGTATATATTCAGACAAGTGTTTATACATATACTAACATCAAAAAAATCTCATCACACTTCTAACAATGGTAATCAACAAAATATTATACATTTAATTAATCATTTATATATGTACTAACATCACATAATCCCATGATATTTATAACAATGGAAATCAACCGAATATTAACCAGAATACAAGTAAATATGCTTATTTGAAACTGATGCGAGGATACAAATGGAACAACCATGTTTTACCCAATCGTAGAACAAAACAACCAAGTTACTTGCTCAATTCACCCCCTAGCCTGACCATGAGTCCATAAGGGAGAATTGAAATGATCCTCCTTTGCTACAATTCTCTTCTAAAGATAAAAAATTTCCTTGCCTCACACTAAACAATGTTCATAACAACAAGTAGTATCCTTTCTCCAACATACTAAATAACATCCTGCCTCCTCCATATAGTGTTTATATTGTGCCTCTTGTGCCTAGGTCTTTCCTTCCCTCCTTGGAAATTTTTGCAACTTTACAAATCCCTGATTTTCAGAGGCTAATTGTGGACAAATTCTTCATTTTCCACTTGTAAAAATCATCCCTGAGGTAACTCAAATCTCTTCCCCACTCATAGAGTCATGTTTAGTTGTTTTCAACTTGTTTGTTCCATTTTTCTTCCAGCATTAAATATATAAAAATATTTGTCTTTTACATGTTTCCCAACAGTCATAAATAATTAATTACAATAATCAACTTCCAAATTTGGATTTTCCGTAAATGGAAAATAATTTCCAAAATCGAATTTTTGGGGTTTTGGGGTTTCGGGGTTCCTGATGTCGAAGTGTATTTGACCTCTTTTCCTCTGGATCCCCGATTCTTCAATTTCCAATACGATGTCACTAGGAAGCCCTTCCGTCGTAAACAAAATCAATGGTCGTGATTGTTCACTAAATCAATGGCTCTAGATCTCCCTTAGGACTTCACGTTCTCAAATGTCGAAATGCTTCTATCTTCGAGACTCTCGATCTCTTGAATCCTGATTTCCTGATATAATTTCTCTTTCGGGACTTTTCCCAAAAGTCGCGATTGTTTCCACATGTCCTTAGAGATGGACGATTCTTGTCTGCTTCGGGGTTTTCACCGTGGAAATTCCCGATTCCTCCTTATGGTAAGATGACGTCAGTTGGGTCCCCCTTAACAGAACTTTCCTCCTTTTGGAGTTTCAAACTTCGCAATTTCGAAATGCAAGTGCTTCCCATCTTCAAGATCCGCGAAACGTCGAACCTTGTCTTCTTCGGATTTCCGACATGCGTCCCAAATGAATGGATGGTTCGTATGAAATCTCGGACTTTGACAACTGTAAAGACAAAACACTAACTTATGTGAGTCCCGATGAACGAATCCCCAATTTAGAATATCACACGACATGTGTCCTTCCTAGGATCCCACGGCTGTGATCCTTTCGCTGTTTCGGGGCTCAAAAGGTCTCGGTCTCTTGTCCTCTTAACCTCTGAAATGCCGATGGAATCCTGATCCCCACCACGTGTCCCAACTGATGGAGGGTCCTGATTCAGTCTCGGGTTTCCACAACTTTTGATACACGATGACACAATCTTCTCTAAAAACTCGAAACCTCAGTCACTGAAATACCGACGGGCACTCGATTATCGCCACGTGTCTCCTCAAGATGGACGACTCAGATTGATTCCAGGATTTTCACTATGAAAATTCTCTCTCTCTCATCCTCGTGACTTACAATTTCATGAATTCTGGAATCCCGATGGCCACGCCTCTCGTTGGGCTTTTCCTCCTCTTGTTTATGAAACTTAAACCTTGTGCAACTCCCGATCGATCCAGTGGTTGACGGGTATTTGAGTGAGATCTGACAGTCCTCAATATCCTGAGCTTACACCTTGGGAACCCGATCGTAACCTCCTCGCTCCTTTGTCATATCTGTTAGGTATCGGGATCTCACTAATCCTCCACAGAGGATTTTGATAGTCTGTTTCTCCTTGACGATTCCTACGAATGATCTGAGTGTTCCTCCACAAACTTGTCCACCCACAGTGCAAACTTACGACGCCTTCTTAATACTTCTAGTCACAGCTTCCCTGCACTGTCTTTCAATGGATTCGAAGGCCTTATCCCTCCTGAGATTTTCACAACTTTGAGTCTTAGAGAAGACTCTCGCGTGCACTCCTTGCGACAACCTTCAGACACTTTCAAATGTTGAATACTTCGACTCTGCGCACACCTACAAAAACAGTATTTCGATACTTTCCTTAGGTTCATAACCCTGAGACTCTCCTTAGCCTGCGAACTCCTTGCATGGCTCCCGTTCCTAGCTTCACTCTAAGGAAAGGAGAAAAAAAGTTATCTCTCCTGAGCTTTCAGAGGCAACCCTCTAAATTCCTTGTCAACGCACTCCTTGCGGAAAATTCAACTGCACTCCTTGCAGGAATCTTGCTCAGATAGAGAAACAATTGAAAATCATTCTCCTTACTCTTCCTTTCTCGTATTTCAAACATTCAACAAGAAATCATTCATACGTAGCATAAAAGCAATTGCATGACAGAAAGAATAAGACATTCATGAGCATAACATTCAAAGATGTATACATAGAGAATATATGAACACCATGAGTATGAATCACAGTTTCTTTGTATTAATTCAGAACTTTTGTACATGGAGTCTACTACACAACTCTTTGCTTCTCTATCTATGCTCTTGTTCAAGGATAAATTCGTGAGTGCGGACACAGACCAATCTCCACAGATCCACCTGGATCTGGAACAAACCGTGACAGAATACTACTCTTTCCCTAGTTTTAGAGTGTTGAATGGTCAAAAGAGGAAGAATGATATACTTACTTGTAAACGCTTTCCTTGTCTCTGTTGATCC
>JASDQU010099224.1:0-21493 GCA_032191745.1 Picea mariana
GTCTCCTTGGTATATATAGGAGACTAGGAGGTTTAATGGCCTAAAGCCGACATAAATAAAATAACATTACTAATCTAAATTACAACTAATGGCCTAAATCCGACATAAATAAAATAACATTACTAATCTAATATGCCCCAATTGAGTGGTAATGAGCCAATATTAGGGCTTAACAAATTATGATTCTCCTCTGTCAACACTCCTTGTTGAACTGAACTCACCTCTGAGCTCTTGAGACTTTCAGACAGTCTCAATCTATCTCTCTTTCCCACCTTGAAATATGGTATTTCTCCTCTACCCTCTTGGAATTCTATGAGATATCTTCTTGATCTCTCTTCATTTCCCACCTGGAAATTTGAATTTTCACTTCTTCCCTCCTGGCAGCTCATGAGATATCTAACTTATCTCTTCTCCTCCTCATCACTAAGGGTCTCTCCAACTTTTTGCTTGCAAATGAAAAGCTTCTCCTCTGTGTCATTGAGGTTTTCAACCTACTTCAGCCACCTCCTCAGTACCTATTTCTGCCTCCTGGCCAACAACTGTTGGATAGGCCACCTTTCTCTCCTCCTCAAGGGCCACTCATACCTCCATCGTACCTATGTTTCTTGCGGCATCTTTAGCATCAGCCTCTCCAATTATGATCTTGTCTCCTTGAGCTCTTTATCCATCTTTGCTTTGTGCAACTGTTGGGGTTCTTCTCCTCGACCTTGCCTCTGGAATTTAGTAGCCATATTCACCTTCTTCCTCAAAGAACGTCATTGTTTCTTCTGGCTCATCGCACATGGTTTTCTACTGATTGTTGCACATTTGCAAACAATCCTCTACAGAGAATCAACACTCTGCCTTCTCCCTTTGCATGTTTTCTGCAAGCAAAAACACGCTCTGATACCACTTGATGCAAACCCCCACCCTCACCTAGGGTCCACTAACCTCTCGATCTAAGGATCTTCTAATTTGTAGGAGTTGGATCAGCTCACAAGGTCCAATTGGGCCTTCTCTATTTGGTTCCAGAGGCCTTTTCTACAATTTTCGGGCCAATCTTGGTTCTTTGATAGGATCCTGCTAGATAGGCACTAGCTTCATGTGACCCGGAGATAAAAACTAGAGGCTAACCTATTAAACTCTGCCCAGTTCAGGACTTCAGGCCCTTTGTGCTTAGGGCATCTCCAATAGACCCACCCTGCAATCCTCCTGAACCACAACTTTACATAGTAATAATCCCCAATGGGGCCGACGACTATGAATCTCTGGTCAAATCAACGGTCTAGAATGGTAGAAGGTGGATGGCCTAGATCTCAATTCGATACTTGGGACTCTGGTCCCCAAATTTCATAACTCCTCAAATAACGGTGTAGCAGAGTGGGTCTCCTCCCTCCACATGTACTCTTGAATCAACGGTTGGTATGGCTCGACCTTCGGGCCTCCAGGTGACTTGACTCTCCCTACTCCTCCTTTCTCCCGAAGCTTCAACTTGTCGAACCCCTCTCCTAGCCGACAACTATCGATTAGATCGACGGTATGGATGGACTCCAGGAGTCCTCTACTCCTCCTGTTATTCCTCTCTGAACGAAAAAGTAATGAAGGGCGTAATCAGATGCCACACGTCCACTAATCCGACGGTCGGGATTTCTTCGTGCCTCCGGGTCTTCGGGGGCCTAGACTCATAGAACGTCATCTTGATTTCCCTTTGAAGCACTCACATGCTAAAGTGTGGGATCGCATGATGGGTTTCCCCGCGATATCTGACGACCGTAGATTTACTTCGCTCCTTCGATCCTTCGGCTATCCTGTCTCCCTCACACTCCTTAAACCTTCGAATAGGAAAAGTGTTGAAGATCTTAAGGGTTAAACTTTTCTCAAATCCTCTGTATCTGACGGTTGTCGGCCTCCATTCCATATCTAATGGCTAATATCTATTATCCCTGTGTGCATTGCTCTGCTTCCTTGGACATAGATATAACGGTCCAAACTTCTCCTAGTGGTCGATCCAACGACACCTGTAACTTCTCTTGTTGCACTATGCATTTTCCTTCGAAATGAAGGATTTGTTTGAGAATTTATCAAAGGATGGGGCCTTTGATTGTCTCCTACGGGCCTGATAACTTGGGTCCTCGACTTGCACTTATGGGAAACACTATACCTCCTAAAATTGAATGCTTTAAAACTCAAAGGGGCTCGGCCCTTTGAACTTTCCTCTGCAAGTCCAAATGACATGGCTTTTGTTTGTGTTGTTGAAAGCGCTATTTCTCCTAAGCTTTATCTTTCTCAAACCTAAAGAGGTTCATGCCTCTTGCCTAGCTAGAAAACGTCTAATGCCCTCCTGGCACTCCACACTCATCCTCCTAAGCTTATGAACTTGGAATAAGTTCACCTGCACATATTTTGTGCTATCCCTCTTGATATTTCAACTTACTCAAGTTCTAAGGGTCCTAACCCTTGTCTTCTCCAGATGATGTCATGTGCCCTCTTGGCAGTCCATGATGCTCTTTCTCCTGAGCTTGGTGGATCTAAAACCACTCAACCCCGAGCGCACTTCTTCTACTCTCAACCTGAAAAGGATCATGGCTTCTGCAACTCCTTGCAAACCCTCTCTTCTAGAGTGTTCAATAACTTTGGCTCTTTGTGCTCCCTCTGCACTATCTTTCAAGGTGTTCAGTAACCCTGGAGTACTCCTCCTTCAACTGGCTACCGGAGCGTTCAATAACTTCGAGGCTCCTTATGAGTTTGAGATTTCTCTGGTGTGCCCACCTGGCATGTTCTCCTCTTGAATTCCAAACAGAATTCAAGCACGCACTCCTTATGTTGGATACAGAGGTATCTATACCCTATCGTGCACTCCTTGCACTTGCCTAAAATAACCCAGAATGACTCATCAACTCACAGATAGAGAATTGTATATACTCCTACAAATTGAAACCTATTCATAAATCTAAAACATATAAATACACACATATAACATTCATAAACATTCAGGAAAATATGAACACAGTCATATAAAACTCATAGGCAGGAAAAAATTCGCGTTCTATTAATCTATGAATGTTTGTACAATGTTTACAAACTCATACTGTGACATAGTCTTTCTCCTTTCTCCTCTCCTCTCTCATTGGCTTACAATGGTATTCAACAACCTTTAGCATCCAATCAACAACCTTCAACAACCTACTATCAACAACCTCTACTGGGAATACATTACATTGATTTATACAAGAGGGGCTCATCGAGTTTTCCCTCCAAACTGCCTTAGTGATATCCTATCACAATTAAAACGCCTATCTACTGAGGCTTCTTACAATGAATGGACATGTACATCTCAAATCTGAGGCAATGCTCAATATATGTACAACTCAAGCCTATTAAAGGCAATTTAACACTCATCCTATACAAAGCACATAGGCTCAGCTTTCCTTGAGCCATCAAACATTTAATACATTTAATGTTTAAAATTGGGTAGAATGAGAGGGTTGGCTCCTCTCTCCCTCCTTGAATGTGCGTTGATGTGTTGCTTTACTAGTGCATGCTGAGGTGGAAAGATGCTCCTGCATCACAACCTTTTTCCAATCCCTCTATTATCCTTTTATTGATTAAGGTATGAATAATGAGTATTATATGCAATGGAAAGTAAAGAGTATGGAAATGCCAGTTGAATCTAGGAACACATTGAGTGCCATGTGCAAGGAAAGTAAAATACACTGCAAGTGCATTCCCTCAACAAGTGGAAAATTTATTAGTTATGTGTTTTATTTTACAGGTCTTTGAATTTTGTGGAGAAGTATTTCATTGTTCTCAGGACCTTAGGGAGAGAATATAGAGGATAATTTATTGGATTTTATCTTTTTCTAGCTACAAGCCTCTTGGCCTTTAGCCCCTTCGTCCTATGGAATAAGGTACAATCCCTTCTTGGGCCAATATGCCCGAAAACCTAAGAGATGAGGAAATGAAAGGGAAGAAGTATGGAAAGTGATAAGTATGTGGAGGAATGGAACAACGACCCTTCAAGGAGAACCCCCTAGTAGAAACACTTTAGCAAGGGTGACCCACTGATCCGAAAAGATCTTTTAAATGACTATGGTTGAGTTATTAATTGCATGTGTTCATTAACCAATTAAGGAAAACTTAAAGAAAGAGGAAGAATATATGAGAATTTATCACAACCACATAGATAATAAGAACCAGACATGGACTTCCACGTGGCACCCAGTGGTTGGTTCGTTGGAAAAATCATTTTGGTCTCCGTGAGGATCGAACGCATGACCTCTGGTCGGGCTAAGTCTTGGCAGAGTTTGGCTAGCCTGGCCATGGCCAATTGCTAAATGGGTATGACGCTGACAAGTGGAAAGGTACGACACTGTCATGTCAGCGTGATGATGTCAGAATGACATCATTTTGACGTCATCTTTGACTTTTTGCATGTTGATCTATTTGACCTTTTGCCTGTTTGGCAAAATGAAAAAAACATGATAACTTGAGCATACAACATCCGTTTGATCCCATTCAAGTTGTGTTGGGTTCATATCAACGAGGCCTATGCACACATACATTTTGAATCCATTCTGATAAATTTTAGTTTTAGGCCTTTATGACCCCCATCAAGCTCCTAGATCTAAATCTGGATCACCCACTTACTAGGACAACAAGTCAACCATGAAGGTGAAATGAGTAAAATGACATAATTTGAAAGAAAACATTTTCAAAATCAAGAAAGGACCCTTTGCAACATGTTCAAATGCTTCAATTATTAAAATGACACTTACCATGACATTGGAATTGTTACCTCATGGAGCAAGACCTACTATCCTCTGTGGGCCAAGATGGTGTGGTGGACACTATTGTTGTCGATAAGTGGTGATGTGTGGTAAAAGGAGGGGCTTTATCTTCTCATCTGACTCTCAACACTCCATGTATACAACATGTGGGCCTCGATACATCATCTCCTCAGTTACCCCTAGAAATGGGGGGTAATAGGGCCATTGGCTTTAAGATGTGGTGGAAACCATTTTTTTTCTCATCTTCTTCTTGCAGATCCATAGTTGGGTGTTTCGTTTTGACCCAAAATTCTACATGGGCATTGAGATATGAATGCTTTGTTGATACCCATTTTGGGTTTTTCCTTCTTTGGTGAAAAGGATCCACCCTGATTGAAATTTGAAGGCCTTGTATCATCAATAACATAACAAAATCATGTTTTTGAATTTTTATTTGTTTTGGGTTAAAGATGGGATTGTGATCAGGAAAGGGCAGGGATTATGTGAATGACAATGTGAACATATGGATCTTTCTGAGCTTCAGTGTGATTATGTTCAACAAGTACATCCTTGACAGGAAGATGTATAATTGGCCCTTCCCCATTAGCGTGACCATGATCTACATAAAATTTTGTTTCCTCACTATATTGTTGGTGAGAATCCTGAAACTTGTTGAGCCAATTGGGATGACAAGGGATGTCTACATGTCCTCAATTATGCCCATTAGAGCCCTGTACTCACTCAGCCTTTGGTTCTCCAATTCAGCTTACATTTACCTATTGGTCTCTTTCATCCATATTCTAAAGGCCCTCATGCCTATGGCAATGTATTCCATTGGAGTTTCCTTGAATAAAGATACTTTCAAGTCCAATACCATGGAAAACATGATTGACATATCAGTTTGTGTGGCCATTGCAACATATGGGGAGTCCAAGTTCGATTCATGGGGTGTGTTGCTTCAGTTGCGTGCAGTTGCCTTTGAGGCTACATGATTGGTATTGATCCAGATCTTACTTACGTCAAAGGGAATCGCTTTGAATCCTATTACGGGTTTTTCTCATTTTCTTCGTTTATGAGAGTTTGTACATGGGTACCTCATCAAAACTTGTTTCGGGGACCCATGTTTGTTTTCTTTCTGTTTCTCCCTACGTTTCACTTATGGAGGGGTGTTGGCGTTGGTTTTTTCCAACACATCCAACATGTGTGAGTTGTAAGCTTATGTAGACTCTCATCTAAACAACTACGCTTATCTATTTGTTGGGTCTCTTGATTCCTATAAATAAAAATCATCTCATGTATTTTTATTTATTCATCAATTTAAAATAATAAATTATTATTTATTAGTATGAGGATCATTCATGATCTAGGTTGATCCCCAAATCTCTACACATGATTCATACTCAAACTCTAATTTTAATAATTTATTTGATATTCCTAATAATAATATATAATTTTTTAATTACATATCATTTTTCAATAAATATTTTTGAATTAAAAAAAAAAAAAAACAATTTAAACACTAAATATTAAAAGAACCCCTCAAATAGAAGATGGGTGAAACTCCTTAAGACAAATGACACTCATAAAAAATACATATATTAAATTTCCTTTTAAAGTTACCTTGTCATCCTCCATAAAAGAACAACATTAACTTTCTAATCAAAGTTCCACTTTTTAATTCAAATTTAAGCTAATGTGTAATTCAAATATCAATTTACATATCGTTTTATGGAGGTCATTTTAATAAGTTAAATAATAATAATAATAATTTGAACATATACAAATTTAATATTGATATTGTTTAAACAAAAAACTCATGTTACACAAATTTGAACATAGGTAATTGATGATACCAAGGGAATTGTCGTGTTTTGTTTTAAAGTGGAAGCATAGTTGTCATCGTTCCTTAAAATTAGTGTTAGGGACCTAACCTTCCTAACCCCTCACATAGGTAGAATAATATATTTCCATGTGATAAAGGCCAATATTAATAAGGCCTAGCAATAAGGAAGAATAAGTCAAATGTAAGAATAATTAATAGAAGCTTCCACTTCTAGAAGGATCTTCCTCTAAATTGTTATTTTGGATAGACATAATTAGTATAAATAAGAGTAGAGGGTATGAGAAGTTTTGTCTTGGATATTATTATAATAGATCTTTGCTCTGGTGGAGGTTTCCCCCTCGAAGAGGCAAGTTAATATTGCTATCATTAATCAAGGTGTTCTTTCTGGTGTTATTCTGGTATTATTCTAGTATTGTCTTCGTTATATCATTGTTGTTTTGCCATTTCTAGCTGAAATATTTATGTTATGCATACTATTTTATATCTGGAATACTACAAGTGGTATCAGAGCACTTTCCTTGGCAGAAAATTATGGGTTAATTTTTTTTAGGGTAGATACATATTTCAGCGTCTTAAATCTACAGAGATCTGTCATTATGCACATAAACCCGCGGTTGTTGGGGAGTCATACATGTAGGAAATACAAGTGGTACTTAAGCACACATCTGTTGGCCACCCTTGTAACCCCTGTTGGTACCCCTTCGAGTGGTAGCACATCAGACAAAATTTGTATACAGATTGACCTAGATATCTTGAAGCCCTTCATAGATAAACCGATCAACTGTCTTACTGCTATAGTTACACCAAGAACAACACTCAAGAAGATACTCTCTAGTACCTAGGTATTCGAGCAGTACGGTTAAGGGAATGGTCTAGCCTCCTTAGTTGGTGCCCTAAGATATTGGTCCCAGTACCACTATTGGACCCCACATGTATATCAGAGAGCTATAGCACAGGACAAACCCTTTTATGTAGACACCCTTCATACCCTGACCTTTGGGACAAAAACAAAAACAGAATAGACAAGATCTATTGACGCGCAATTGTCCCCCCTGCATTCGGGTTGCGAAATTACTACACATTTCTTCATGTTAAGAATTTGGGCATTTCAACACTGTAGTATTATTTTGATCAGAGTATAACTCCGCAAGAGATAAAAAAAAAAGTCTAGATCCTGTTGGCACCATTATTTGAGCCCTATCCAATTGGATTCCTCTCTTCACCCTTATAACAATCATACCTATCATTTTTCAGCAAAACAAAATTTATCGTGGACCTGAACCCCTTCCAACACCCTTATTTGGGCCTTACCCATTTGGATTCCCCTCATCGCCCTGATCATCGTGATACACTTCACACATGACCCATCTTTTATGTGTTCCCACCCATCCCTTTTTGTTTTCCCTCTTCATCATGGCCCACACCTGTAGCCAAGACTTGGAAGCTCGCTTCAATTCCTTTTCCTCTAATTTCACAAAGACCTAACAAGAAGTGAGGCAACTCAATGCCAATTTTTCCACCATCAATAAAAACATGCATTCCTCCATAGATGCCAATTTTTCCACCATCAATAAAAACATGCATTCATCCATAGGCGCCAAAATGGAAACCATCAAATAGGACCTCGCTACCCAACTTGCATCCTTCACTACCATGTTATGTGCCAAGTTGAATATCCGTGCAGATCTTCATCCTCTAACCCACCTTTACACTCTGAAGGTGAAACTTTCTCTAATTCCCAGACTTTTTAACTCCGTCACTTTCAACGTGACCTATGCCTTCTGCGTGTGGATGTGAAAAAATTTGATGGCTCAGATCCCACTGGATGGGTAACTCAAATAGAACATTATTTCTCCTTGTATGGCATTACTGATCAGTTGGCCAAATTCCAATATGGTATTCTCCATCTAGATCAAGAACGTTGGCAATGGTGGCAATGGAGAAAAAATGCCCACCAAGGGTATGTGGCTTGGACACAATTTGTGGCAGCAATTTATGAACGCTTTGACACTGACACCAACCATTTAGGCAATTTGACAAAGTTGAAACAATCTGGTACAGTGGAATACTTTATAACCACTTTTGAGTGAATGGACTTCCATACAGAGGGCATGTCTGATTCTTTTTTCCGAGAATGTTTTATCATTGGCCTCAAGGATGAGATTCATGCCCACGTCGTCATGGTTCGGCCTCAAAGTTGGGTGGAATCTACTAAAATATCTAAGGAAGCACAACAGGTTGTCTCTTCTCAAACCTGAAAACCCTCCTTTATTCCTTGCACTAAACCAGTCACTCCCATTCCTCCTTCCACTCCAATAAAGATCCAGAAATTGACCAGGGAAGAAATGGTTGAACGCCAATTGAAAGGCCTTTGTTATAATTGTAATGACAAATTATTTCATGGGTACAAGTGTAAGGAACAAAATCTTCTTATGGACATCTCTGAGGATTTTTCGGAAGATGATGTTGCAACCCCTTGTGGCCGAGTCACCTGAACCCACTGACATGACCACACCCTCCGACCCTCCCGAAGTTGAACTGGTAATTTCCCTGAATTCTCTCATTAGGTTCTCTGCTCCCCAAACCCTCAAACTAATTGGTTACATAAAGCATCAAAAGGTCATCATCCTTGTTGAAAGTGGAAGCATCCATAATTTTATTCATCCCTGCATTTCCCAAGAAAATAATTTCTATATTCTTGCAGTCAATTATTTTCAAATCATGATTGCCAATGGTAGATCCATGAAATGTGGGGGGCGTTGTGAAAATGTGTGTCTCCAAATTTGTCAGTACCACATGAAATATCATATGTTCGCTATTGACATGGGCGGTTGTGACATTGTGTTGGTTGCAGAATTAATAAGGACTTTAGGTCCCGTTCTCATGGATTTTAAAGAATTAACCATGCAATTCAACCAGGAGGGACAAAAATATACATTCCAAGGAATCAATGTCGGTTCCCCACGGATCATCAGTTCCCATCGCATGGAAAAGATCCTCAAAAAAGGTCATTCTAGCATTATTACACAACTCCATGCCACTCATGCCACTGAGACACCCTCTGTACCGTGAGATCTCCAATCCATCCTCTCCAAACATCAAGTCATTTTTTCCACTCCCCGGGGACTTCCTCCTTCCCATGGTGTTCATGATCATTCCATTCCCCTTGTCCCTGGCAACCTTCCTCTCAATGTTCGTCTCTGTCTTCATCCCTTTTCCCAGGAAAATGAAATTGAGAAAAAATTTCAAGAATTTCTCACCGCAAGTGTTATTCGTCCTAGTACAATCCCTTACTCTTCTCTTATGGTCATGGTCATTAAGAAAGAAGGCTCTTGGCTCATGTGTCCTGACTTATGTGCCCCCAACAAACTCACCATCAAAGACAAATTTCTCATTCCTTTCATTGATGACCTCTTGGATGAATTGAGTGGTGCCCAGTTCTTTACTAAACTTGATCTTCGTTCTGGATACCACCAGATACATGTGAATGAGGTAGACATTCCTAAGACTGCATTTCAAACT
Organism: Picea mariana; assembly: GCA_032191745.1. Lineage (NCBI taxonomy): Eukaryota > Viridiplantae > Streptophyta > Pinopsida > Pinales > Pinaceae > Picea > Picea mariana. The sequence continues at coordinate 10,111 of JASDQU010099224.1, forward strand.
CATGAGGGCCACTATGAGTTTTTGGTCATGCCCTTTGGCTTGTGTAATTATCCCTCCACTTTCCAAAGCCTCGTGAATCATGTCTTTCATCCTTTTCTCCATTATTTTGTCTTAGTTTTCTTTGATGATATCATCATCTATAGTAAAACCTCGACAACCCATCTTGCTCATGTGGATCGAGTTCTACATCTACTCTCTCAGAACCAACTTTTCCTCAAACAATCTAAATGTTTTGTTGGTGCCTCGAAATTCGATTACTTGGGTCATATTATTTGCAAGGAAGGTGTCACGGTGCATCCTAATAAGATTGAAGCTATGCAGGATTGGCCTCGCCCAAATACTCTCAAAATATTGTGTGGATTTCTAGGTTTAATAGGCTATTATCGCAAGTTTGTTAAGAATTATGGAAAGATTTTGGCACCTCTCACTGGTCTCCTTAAAAAGAATTCTTTTACTTGGACTCCAACAGTTGATTAGGCCTTTCAAACCTTGGAGGCGACCATGTGCACCATTCTAGTCCCGACCCTTTCTGATTTCACAAAGACCTTTGTCTTAGAATGTGATGCTTCTAGAAGAGGAATTCAAGCAGTCCTGATGCAAGATGGTCGACCTTTGGCCTTTACCAGTAAACAAATGTCAGAGAGAGATTTGGGCCAATCAATCTAAGAAAATGAAATGTTGGCTATTTTGCATGCAATCAATCTTTGGCGCTCTTATCTATTGGGGCAACACTTCCAAATTAAGATAGATCATCAAATCCTCAAGTATTTTCTGGAACAACGCCCTTCCTCCCTAGAGCAACAAAAATGGGGACTAAGCTCTTTGGATATGATTATGAGATCATTTACAAGAAAGGAAAAGACATTGTGGTTGTTGATGCACTTTCAAGAAAATATGAAGATGAAAGGTCAATTTTTTCCCTCTCCTTCATTGTACCAGATTGACTCGAAGCTATTCACCAGGAATGGCTACAAGATCCCAAAATTTTGCATCCGATCCAACAATTGTAGGACAATTCTCCAAATTCTCCAAGGTACTCTTGGCACAATGATGAGCTTCGCTACAAAGTTTGTTTGTATTTAAGTAAATAGTCACAACTTAAATCCATGGTACTTTCTGAGCTTCATGCTACACCCACAATTGGGCACTTGGGTTTACCAAAACCTATGACCGAGTCAAATGTTCTTTTTTCTGGGATGGTATGAAACAGGACGTTCACAATTTTGTGGCACAATGTGATGCTTGTCAATGCCACAGGGGAGAAACAATCAAAGCTCCTAGCACACTGCAACCACTTCTGATGCCATCTTCTATTTGGAGGGATATCTCTATGGATTTTATTGTGGGATTACCTAAATTGGGAAATAAATCAGTCATCATGGTGGTCGTCAATCGTCTTTCCAGGTATGTTCACTTACCTCCTCTACTGTGGCTCAAATTTTCATGGATCGAATCTTCAAGCTTCATGGCATGCCTCATTATATTGTTTTTTATCGAGACCCTACTTTCACCAGCAATTTTTGGCAAGAACTTTTAAGGCTACAGGGAACCCAATTGCATCTCAACATCAGCTATCATCCCCAAACTGATGGTCAAACTGAAGTTGTCAACAAGTGTTTGGAGACTTATTTGAGGTGTTTTTCCTCTGAAAGGGAATTTTCGCCATATCTCTTAAGAGAAGTATCCATTTTCCATTTTGTCGAAGGATTTGCAAAGAGCATTTCTCTCTCTTTTCGATGAGTGATTGCACACCATAATGATTTGATTAATTGAGATTGTTTTTCTCATAATGAGCTCAATGAATAGATGTTGATTCCTCTATTGTAAATGGGTACCTAACATGGCCTTGTTTGTCAGGACCCATATCGAGGATTGTTGCCCATGGTGGCTATTTATGGTACCTCTTATCCAACACCTTTGAGTAGTGGATTATGTGCCACTCGTGCATATAATTTTAGTTGTGTAACTAGGCATTTGTCTCCATGTACTTCCTTGTTTCGTAGTCTCTTGGAGCTCACCACTTTGGAGTGTTTCTTGCTTAGGTTTTTCTGCATATTTTTCACCTTTAGCTCATACTCCATACTTTAGTCATCAGTTGTGACATCCATTTCCATCATCTTTTAAGCTCAGTTCAACATTGTGTGGGGGGGGGGCGGGGAGGCGAGGGGGGTATGCAATGCTTCCTCAGGTGATTTTTTACTCACCATGTTCGATCAAGATCAAGTGTATTAAGAGTGAGGCTTGTACACAACACTAATTCCTATATTGACTCAGTAGTTGCAACAACTAATGACCCATGCACTCCAATGAGATGGATTGGTGTCCATAGGGACACTCAACATATGATGTTTTCTCAATTGTAAATTAGAACCTCATCAAGCCTTTTGTGCCAGGACTCAATCCTAGAGGATCAATTTATTTTGGGGGTGTGCATTCAACTCTCATTTCCTTAGCAGTTTAGAACGTGCATTGGAGATTGACTCTCTATTGGAGAGGAGTTTTTATCCTATGGGTTTTTCTCCTTTTCTTTGTTTATGAGAGTTTGTACATGGGTACCTCATCAAGCCTTGTTGTTGGGACCCATCTTTGTTTTCTTTCGTTTTCTCCCTACGTTTCACTTATGGGGGGTGTTTGTATTGGTGTTTTCCAACGCATCCAACCTGTATGAGTTGTAAGCTTACGTAGGATCTCAACTAAACAACTACTCTTAACTATTTGTTAGATCTCTTGATTCCTATAAATGAAGACCCTCTCATGTATTTTTATTCATTCATCAATTTAGATTAATAAATTATTATTTATTAGTATGAAGATCATTCATGATCTAAGTTGATCCCTAGATCTCTATACATAATTCATACTCAAACTAGAATTTCAATAATTTACTTGATATTCTTAATAATATATATATATATTGAATTTTTTGGAAAAAAAATTAAAAACTAATTATTGAAAGAACCCTCATATGTAAGATAAATGAAACTCCTTAAGATAAATGACAGTAATACAAAAAAATATTAAATTTCCTTTTAAAGTTCTATGGTCATCTTTCATTTAAAAAAAAAAAAACAACAACATTAACTTTTTAATTTAAGTTTTACTTTTTAATTCAAATTCAAACCAACGTCTAATTCAAATGTCAATTTGCATATCAGTTTATGAAGTTCATTTTAATAAATTAAATAATAATAATAATTAACTTTAACAACAACATCAACTTTTTAATCTAAGTTTCACCTTTTAATTCAAATTCAAGCCAACGTCTAATTCAAATGTTAATTTACATATCAGTTTATGAAGTTCATTTTAATAAATTAAATAATAATAATAATTGGAACATATACAAATTTAATATTGATATTGTTTAAACAGAAAACTCATATTACACAAATTTTAACATAGGTAATCGATGATACCAAGGGCATTGTCTTGTTCTGTTTTAAAGTGGAAGCATGGTTATCATTGTTCCCTAAAATTAGTTAGGGAGTAAGGTTAACGGTACATGTAGTATAACTTATTTGTTATATAATATTGCATGGTTAAATTTTAGATGAGAGAATTGATTAAAAAGTAGGTATTGCTTAAGAAAAATATTGATACAATTTTATTTTTATTTGAATTTAATTTTTTATTTTTATTTTTTTTTTAATTCTAATTTAATTTGATTGTGAGTTTAATTTTATATATATGTGTGTTAATGATAGCTTTTGTTGTATGTTATGGATGTTTCATAATTACTGTAATTAATAAAATTAACAAAATGTTGGGTTACCAAGTATAATGGAAAAACATCCATAATGGAAAGGCATGGAAATTTTAGTAGTTGGTAGTCTAATTGTTTTACGTTTTGGTTTTTTTTGGGAATATTTTTTGTTTAATTTTGCTTGAAATCCGATGAAAAATTGTTGGATCTATAAATTCAAGTGATTAATATTGTATAATCAAAGTGCTCTAGGGTTTTTCAGCATGTTGAATCCATTTTTGCATTCAGAAATGTAATTTAAACAATAGAGCCCGATAATGGAAAAACATCCATAATGGAAAGGCATGGAAATTTTAGTAGTTGGTAGTCTAATTGTTTTACGTTTTGGTTTTTTTTGGGAATATTTTTTGTTTAATTTTGCTTGAAATCCGATGAAAAATTGTTGGATCTATAAATTCAAGTGATTAATATTGTATAATCAAAGTGCTCTAGGGTTTTTCAGCATGTTGAATCCATTTTTGCATTCAGAAATGTAATTTAAACAATAGAAAATTATGATTTCCTGCAAATTTATGTCGCCCGAACAAAAAAGACCAAAACATAGAACAATTAGACAACATTAAAAACAAAAAATCAGCACAATACCTCATTTTTAAAATGTATATCATAATTGTGTCTAATCATTATAGATATATCAACAATAGATGAGTATAGTTACACAAAAGGAGAGGAAGAAGTTTAACAATATTTTGCAAGAGTGGAACCGAAAGAAATAAGTTTAACAAAATAATGAAGATCTTTCTCTTAAAATTGTATTAAGGAGCGGAATAGAAAATGTTTAACAACATTACGAAGATTTTGTTCTTAAACTTGTTGTTTTCTTAATTTGTTAACAATTAAGGATGAAGATGAGGATCTCTTTTGAAAGTTAAAGCAAAGCTTTAATGGTGGTGCACTAACCAACTAAGCTAACACCTCACTCTAAAAAGTGAAATGCGGGCTTAGTCTTATAATATCAAGCCTAGAACACCCAAATGTCGCACAACAAAGAGTACACACGAAAAAAACCCCCAAGTATGTCATACAACAAACCCCCAAGTGCCACACAACAACAAGTACACACGAAAAAAATAGTCTCACCATTAGTATATCTCCACTATACATACCCACACCTCCTTCCATACAATGGATCTTCACCTGCCAATGTTAAGTAATCACACAATTTTCCTTATTATATTTCATGTCATTGTCTATTCCATTAACAAAACATTAAATACCATGCAATAAACTAATGATGCACTAAACTAATGATTGGATCACTGCTCACATACTCTCCTTTGAATATACACTATTTATCATCCAACATGTAAGATGAAAAAATAACCAACCAATAATATATAACAGGTAAGACGAAAAGGTAACCAACCAATGCTTTAATCTATACATGATGCTTAATAATTCCAATTCTATTATATGTATTAGAAATTATGTGAATGTCTGCAGGTTAATGTCGTTTGTAGATAAATATCATAGACATGCCGTATGTAGATAGTGGTGACGCCATTGAACATTTAAAAATGAAGGTCGGTCATATAGTTGAGTGGTATAACATAAAAAAAAAAAAAAAAAAAAATCTGTAGAATCATTATGGGACACCATTGAAGATTTCAAAATGAAGGTCGGTCCGATAGTTGAGCGATATAATATATAAAATCTGTTGAATAATGTTATACATAGTTTTCGTGTTGCTGTCATGACTGTAATAATGTTAATATAAAATATTTACAAAAGGGAAGAAAGTAAGGTGAGATTGGGATAATTTGATATTTGAAACCTGAACCTGCAAGAAAAATATTTGAAACCTGAACCTGCAACTCTACGGAGATCAACTACAAAGGCGCGAGGATTCCTCTCGGACGCTGGTTGTAACTTAGGGACTCCTTTCAAAACCCTATTATACTTAGCGGTTTTCAGGAATTATTTTTGGGTATGTAGCATTGTTTTTACCTGGTTTTTCGTGGTCCTCTTGTGACTAGCGTAAAGATTTGCAGGATTTGGGGGGGGGTCATTCTAGATGACTGGTTATTTTGTTTTTAAGTTCTGTATTTTGGGATAGTTTGGTGGGAGTTTCTAGCCATTAGACTGGACTGTTTGTCATAGTTTTTGGAGGCTTCTGAAGTTGGCATACAACTGAGATTTGACAGGGCTTTTACTCTCCCTGTCTGCCAACTCTGACCTGCATTTATTTTTTAAAATAGCTCTTGATCTTTCTTGTTATTGGACTAGTGGCTATTAACTGGTCCTCCTCAAGATCCTTTACTCTGGGGTGCTAGGTGGCGAGCTATTTAATATTTGGGTGGCCAGCTGATGGAGGAGGCCGTCAGTGCACTAATGAGTGTGGTTGACAAGGAGGCCTGGGAGAGGGCGGGCTTGTTTGAACATGTCCCTTCACACTCTCCCACAGATTTTCGCACAACCGATGTTTTATTATCTTCGAAGTTGACGCCTCCGGTGGCTTCTTCTCCTAGTCCTCATAAGGTGCCATTACCATTTACAACTTCGACGGATCACTGTGCACATGCCTCTGATGTTTGTAGGGTGGGTAAAGGTCCCCGACGATGTTTAGAGGGAGTCTCGCACCAGGGAACTGGTCATTTTGCTGGAAACTGCTCAAAGCCGAGCCGAAGGAGATTGTCTGCCCGTAAAGTGTGGCTACCAAACCGGACCAGGAAGAAAATGGTCCTTGGAGACGACCTTGGGCTGGAGGAAGCAACCAGCCTTGCACTAAATGCTCTTGTTGGGAGGTTCCCATACTGTCACCATTGTTCTACCCCTCTCTATAATTGGGTTAAAACTCATTGGTTCCCTATTTTGGGTTATGTCCCTGCAGTGTGCTATCTCCCGCGGGGTTGGTTTGGGTTTACTTTTCATAATCTGGATGACGTTGCAAAGATTCTTGAGGGGTTGTGGCCATATGACGGAGGAAGTATCATGTTAAACAGGTGGAGGTTGTCATTTGACCATGCACAGGACTACTTCCAGTTTTGACACATTTGGGTTCTCTTGCATGGTCTCCCCCTCAATTTTTGGACCCCAAAAACGCTCATGGCGATAGGTAATACCTTACACTGATTTATTGGTGTCGACGAGCAAGCTTTGGGAGCTTCAGCCAGGAAGTTGGGATGGGTACTTGTTGAGGTGGATGTACAGTCGGGTCTGTTAGAGACACTGGAGATACAGTGGAGGGACCAACTACTTTTACAAAAGCTTGATTATCTTGGTTTACCTTTTCATTGTTTGAGGTGTCGCAGAACTGGACATCTAAAGGATAATTGTCCGAGTCTCTCGGACGAGGAAGAATCAGAATATTCACGCCTTCGGATGGTTCCAATGTGTGAGACACCTGCTGTGGATTCCATTGCCTGAGATTATCCCTTGTTCGAGGTGCGGGACTCGCCACCACTACTGGAGTCCGACTCACTCATAGGTAAGCTCATAAAAATTTTTCCTACGTTGTTCCATTCTCTGACTACACTGGAAAAGATTGTTCTAGATGCTTCTTGTCTGGTGCCTGGACAGAATGTTACCCCCTTTTCTACTAGCCAGATTACAAAGATTGAATCTGTGGGGAGGGGCTCTGACAACCAAAAACACCTGGGGTCGTTGTCTCAGTCGGTTGAACTTGATCGTAGACCTTTCCGGGAGGGTACTCTCTCATCGTCACCTGTCTCAAATGTATTATTTAAGACGAGTCTTCCTACGGAAAGGCGCTCTGATTTCTTGGAGGCTTGTACTGATGAGGAGGGGGTGATAACTTGACTACTGATATCCTCTCGAGTTTTCCAGAGGAGGAGTCGGATGATGGTACTATGGTGGAGACACTGGAAAACTTGGTGTCTCTGCCACAAGAGATGGGGGTTTTCGTTCTGCTTGCCACTTTGCAAGGTCTTTCTGTTGTTCAACCACCTTTACAAACTAACTCGACATACACACCGGAGACTGCTAGTGGGGTGGTTGGGACTAGTTATGCTTGGTCTAGAGGTCTGGGATTTGAGACCTCGCCTATTAAGACGAGGAGTGTGAGAAAGAAAGCTTATTTTTGTACTGATAAGAAAGACCAATTAATTACTACTGTCACTGATTTGGGGGTGCTTAGAGGATTAAAAGCCCTTTCTCGGGCCAAGATATGATCCTACTCACCTTAAATGTAAGAGGGCTGGGAGGATCCCTAAAAACTGCCTCTGTTCGTGGAGTTCTTACAAAAGTCAATCCGGATATTATACTTTTGCAAGAGACATTGGTTGCGGAGGAAAAGGCTCGACTGTTTATGCATAAACTGGTCCCTTCTTGGAATATGTGTGTTGTCAGTTTTGTAGGCACCTCAGGGGGGCCTCTTAGTGACCTGGGACCCAAATAAGTTTATGTAATGTTCCTGACTTGGCTAGTCTAGGAAACATTGCTAATGTGTGTGTAGGATTAATCATTTACAACATATAAATGATCATACAAATAACAAATGCGACAAAGGACTGCAAAGTTTATATTATGATATCTCTGCGGAGTACAAAGGCCAAATACGGCTAAATAAAATGAATCACTCGGCTAGATCAAAAGACAAAAGGATCTTAGCTGGAATACAATAAGCAAACTAAATGATAATACCCAATAATAGATGAGCACTGTGGGATCAATGGATGAGCTGGAACTATGGCATCTCATACGGTAACTGCTGGAAGTCTGGAAAGTTCGCCCTGGGGGCTATACCTCTCATAATGGCCTGGAAACTATCCCAAATGGTGCACCCTGCTCTAGTTCTTAGTCCTGGTAACTGTCGAAGCCCTCTACTAATGGGTTTGGCCCCGAATGGATCCCCCTTGGGGAATGTGCCCCTCTCTCACTGGCAAAATGTGCCCTAGTGATTCCACCGTTGAAATCGGCTGAGATGTGTCTCAAAATAACCGCCTTAGTCTACTGAAAAATGGGTCAGAAGGGTTTCCCTGAATATGGCCTGATGCTCGCTCGAGAACCCTGAATGTATCCGCCAAAAGTGTCTCACTTCCAAGTCTGGAAAATGTGCCCCAAATGATTCCTCCATCGGAATCTGGCAAGGAACCAAGCAAAATATGCATCTTGCCTTCCTCTCAAATGGGTCAAAGAGAAATCTCAGAATTCTCCCTGGATGGGACAAATCAATTCCCTGAACCTCCTCAGAAGTTGCGCCCTCACCCTGGATAAGTGTGCCCTTGCTGCTGGACCTTGCGTAACTGTTGTTGAAGAATGATGGAAGACATGTGTGATCTTCCCGGTGACTAGGGTGTGTCTCTCAACACCGAAATCAGCTAACTGGTGTCTTCCTCCTGGAATCCACTGAACTATCTCTCCTAAGATGCACCTCTCTCCTCAATGACAAGTCATAATCTGCATAATGATGAATTAGGTCGTTGGCCCTTCTCTTATAGATTTTCTAAACCCTAATTTGTTGCAGAAACCCTAATTCGTTGTTGACCTTTTCCCTCCAAGTGACTTTTACTTTATTTTATTATTCCTTGATTAAATCACTTAATTAATTAATTAATTAACCATTTTACCTCTAAAAAGTCACTTCTCATCATCTTATCCTGTAGTTCTCTTCTTCCTAATTTTGATGAGCTATCACACTAAGAGGTTTCTCCAAGTAATATGCCCATTATGACCTTCTTAGTGAATTTAATTAAGATATGACCCATAATAACTCAAAATTACAGAAATCGTCGGAATGCAACGAAACCAAAGCCAAGCTATGCAGAATGGATCTTGATGATGAACGACACAAGTTGGGCCCAAATAAACCCCTGAATATCTCCCGAACTCTCTTTCACCCCTATCTGGCTACTCGGGTAGGCATGACACTCTAAAATGTTGTAATGTTATAATGTCCCAAAATGGGGACAGTACAGTCCTCCCTGCCGGAAGATTGTTTGTCCTCAAGCAATAACTGAATCCAACTACATATGATACCAGGGTCCCATATCCACCTGTGTGACATAAGGTATACTCCCCTCAAGATGTGGTCTCTCCAAGTGCTCACCACACATGACACCCACATGTTCCTTATGAGTAGAATGATCAATGGCCAAAGAACCTTAGTCAACTCCCCGAGCAACCACTTTACTCGAAACTCAACTCCATCAAACGTTGAACTACCAAGCACTTCAATCCCTGGATCCCATATCAAAATGTGAACTGCAATGCCTCATGAGATATAATCCTATAACATATCACTACCATGAGTCTCCTGCAAATAACACACGGTCTCAAACCGAAATGAGTCTGTCCTACCAGATCATACCAAACCCAACACGGCCCCCACCGATTGAACATGCTTCTGCCATAGTGAGGTACTACAAGACCTCAACGAATCACCAACCAGTGACGTGCTCTCCCCAGTACTGAAACTCAATGGAAAATCAAGGTGACTTCCCCCTGCAAAGGTCCGCTTGTCTCCACCAATCAATGAAATGCCCAACCTTGTAATCCCAGGGTCCCATGGTAGTCTCTGACAAGGATCATCATGTTGATGTTGCTCTACTCTGATCATGATTGTCTGATCAAAGTATCCATTCTAGATCCTCCACTCTTGGATCCTCATAAGATGAAACAAACTATTGACCAAATGGACTCCTGGATCCCATGTCAAATTTGGAAGTTCATCACTTCCAATCCCCACTAACTATTGATGTTCCCTACTAGTAACTATCGAAATCACTCCACCCTCATCCCAATGAGAGTCTACATATGTAGCAACCTTTGAGATATTCTCTATCCCATGGCCTAGTATACTCTCCATCATGCCCAGGGCCTCAACTGTTTTCTTATGATGATCCACCCCTATCTTGATGTATGTAATCAAGACACTCCTATTAGGTGGTCTCAGCCTACCAACTCTCCATGCCCCCTGCCACTGTCTAGCTCCCCCTGTGCTACTATCAATGATGAAAGTATCGAGAAAGGCCATCATAAATATTTGCAACCAATTGTAGGACTGGAAAGTAGCATATGCTTTGGTCAATCCAAAGTTCTTAACCAAAAGCTCGTCCATCAACACCCATGGTAAATAGTCACCTGTACTCATCATTGAACACCAACCATCGAGTACAACAATAGGTATCTCTACCAACTGTGGGTCAATCATTCTCAATCTGTCATCACTCACGCAATTGCTGCTACGGTGAAGGTTATCTCCCATATTTGTATACTACTGCAAGGGAGAGGAATCTCCATGATCTACTGAGTACATCTCCTCCCTGCCATCCAGTGCGTCCCCCTAAATCCCTCTGTACACCTCTGTATGTCTCTGTGAACTACCACTCATCACTATGTGCCCCTGGATACTCATGTGATCTCCTGTATACACCTGCAACATCATGGATCCTGGGTGTACTACGGGGTCATCCTCTACATGAAGGTCAACCAATCCTGGAACATAAATGGAAGTGTCCTCAGAACTACCCCTAGCTCTAGAATCCCCTTGTGTACGTGTGTGCCCAACTGTCTCAACACCCCTCGTGAAGGGTGGTCACTGTGACCTATGGATATCCTCATGTATCTCTGGATCATATCTCTCCATACTCATCAGTGATCCTAGGTACTCCTCATGCTCCTCCCTCAATTGGTGCTCCACTGCTAAACCACCAACATCCT
>JASDQU010099226.1:0-21333 GCA_032191745.1 Picea mariana
TTCATATTCTTATTCCTAATTCCTCTGGGCACTTATTAGTGGAGGTGAATATCCTTACCTTGAAATGATGCAATGAGACATTGCAGGTTAGCTAGAAGCATCTGGTGAAGGTCCTCCCCTGCCCAAACTGGGAAAATAATCAGACTGACAAGCAGGCATATCCCACAGCCAATTAATATCGTTATCAACCGTTCGTACGCCACAGTGGCTATGTTATCACTGCGATAAGCCGAGATGGCGATCATATTGAATGTAATAAGGAATATCACCATGCCATAGTCAAATTTGTTCTTTACGGAGGGAACGAATCGAAAGTAAGTAACAGCAGCCCCTGCCAGAGATCATTTTTAAGAAGTTAAAAACCGGTGGTAATCTATTGCTTTTAATCGCGCTGAGAGGAAGAAATTCGATTTTATTACAAGAGGTCCTAAAATAAGTTTATTTCATTGTTTTTTCACATTTTTTTCCTTTAAAAAGCAATTGCCTTGCTATTCATTTGAATCAAAAGTAATTTGCTTTGTTATTCATTTAAATCAAAAGCAATTTTTCAATACATATAGATTGGAAGTAATTACAACATACTCATTATAAACTTAACAAATCATTTATAAGAATTGAACTAGGGTGGAAAGGATAACAATCATTCTCCGTATGAATAAATATTTCATTTGGTAGAATAGAGAAAAATTGAATAAGTATATTAACCCAAACTTAATCAACCAATGTATTTTGAAGCTACACTACAATTTTGTTGCTGTTCCAAAAAAATATTAATGAATAATAATTTTCCAATTAAAATAAATTTATTTGTACCAGAAAGAATGGAATGGAAAAAATAACAGTAACTACTAATTTACCGAATATAAAGATGGCGATGCCAATGAGGACAGCCTGCCCTGTATTTCCTGCGTTCTTTGCTACTAAATCCACAACTAGAGCCAGGAAACCTGCCAACAGTGTTCCCAGTCCTCTGTTTAAGCCCTTGCACAAGGTAGCACCTGCTTCAGTGATTTGATTTGATCAGATGTCTGGAATAAAATGAATCATTCCTGTATCTAAAACCTCAACTAATGTAGCAGCCATTCATTGCCTAAAACCTCAACTAATGTAGCAGCCATCCATTGCCTAAACCTCAACTGATAGAGCACTCACTCATTGCGTTTTAGAGAAGCAGAGAGATCTAGAGATTGGATGGAGGAGATCCTTGTTACTTTGTATGTCTGTCTTTAACTGTGTAATGTTATATAAGGCTGTAAAACAAAAAAACTAGCATAAACACATTCCTCACCTATCAAATCGCTTAACAGATTTGGGTTAAGATTACTCAATGCAGATTAAATCTTCAAAGATAGCAGGCATAGATTAGATTGTACCTACAGAAAATTCGAATACCACTACCACGGTAATGACTGCCCAAATAGCACTGGCCCCAGCAACTCCATTGAATAAAGGATCTGTGAGATAGAAAGGAGAAACAACACACAGTGCAAATCCAACCTTCAAAGCGTGTATAATTTTGCGTGGGTCGTCTTTACCCATTTTCCAAGCTTGTCTGAAGAAAGACATGGGCGATCTGGTCCTCCAGTCTCTGAACTTCTTGGGACGCTGAGGATTATTATCATTTTCAACATCCATCTTGAACACCTTCGAATCTTCAGAATCCATTACTGTTCAGAGACTCAAACAACCAGCCATCATCTCCAACATTTATAACTGTTCTGGCTATCGCTATGGCTAGGTTATGTTCCTTTCAGAGAGTCAAATGCGTGAAGCAGTATATATGTTTCAACTAAAACACCCTCCAAGCTTTGATTGGTTCGAGAAGCCACGTTCTAACAGGACAATCGATGATTATCAAGCTGGGATTAAGAAAACATCTATTAAGGCTGGTACTCTCCAAGCTCCAAGCTTTGATTGGTTCGAGAAGCCACATTCTAACAGGAGAATCAAATTGATTATCCAGCTGTGATTAAGAAAACATTTGTTAAGGGTGGTATAATTTTTGAGGATCCGATGAGGGTAATCATGTTTCAAGTGAAGACTCTTCAAGCTTTTATTGGTTCGAGAAGTCACATGCTTCTAACAGTACAAATTTATGATTTTAATAATAATTTTAAAGACAAATAAATAACTGAATTAACTTAATTTACTTTTTTAATTTAAAAAAACTTTCAAGCTAACCACTCATTTATTTTAATAGTGGGTAGTTTGAAATTTGTTTACCATATTTAATTTTCAAAATATATCATAACAAACATTTTGATTCTCCCATTCATCCCAATTTCCAACTCATTCCATGTTTAGACATCTCAATTCAAAAGATATGTTTATTGTTTAATTAAGAATCAATTTCCATCAATTTTTTTTGAAACGGGGGTTGGAAAAGACCAAAGGAATTTTGGGAAGAAAGGGTGTGTATGTTTTGTATCTCAGGAAAAGTGAAAAAGAAAAACATTTCATTTTAGAGTGTGAAGTCCTCAAATACTAGGGACAGCTATTTAAGTATCTTGACAGCGAGCTTTTGAAATAATTTATTCAACTAGGGGACAGTTGAGAAATTAAGGATGCTCATCAACAAGTTAAACAAAAAACACTGAAATACAGAAATCAATATATGAAGAGATCTGTAAAAAACTGAAATACAGAAATCAATATATAAAGAGATCTGTCCCATAAACTATTATTAATCTCGTAAACTTTAAAATAATTTATTTTTCTTCTCCGAATAGAGGTTCTCCACAATTTGTGGATGATTTCACATCTCCAAACAATCGATAATTTGTTCAAACCACTGTCACCAACATTACTTACCATGCAGACTTTTGATGATTTTTGCTCGAAAATAGGGAAACTATATACAAGGCAGGTTGAATTTCACCGTTCCTGTGAATCATAAAACAAACATTAAAATCTTTTTTTTTAAATTGCCATTCATAAAACTGTCCGTAATGAGTGGCCTACCCAGATGCATATGTAGTGTTAAATGTTGTACATAAGCATGTGACCTATCTGCTATCTGCTAGTTTGTCTGAAAGGTGTTGTGACCTATCTGCTAGTTTGTCTGAAAGGTTCTGGTAAGGTACAGATCAGTGCTGATAAGGTACAGATCATTGTAGAGGTTACTCACGGATTATACAAGGAGAAAAATGTCCTGCCCAGTGATGAGTATTAAGCATAATACATGATAAAACTACATGCCTGTGTATTGTTCAAACATTAAAACAATGGTTAAAAAATTGAATTGAAATAATAAATGAAAAAATTTATATTTCTATCTGGATTCATTTCATGTTATATATATCACATATATTTATAAACAATAAACTTTATGTATTGCAACAAATCTTACTCAAAATAATATTTTACTTACAATTTACAGATTTATAATATCAAGGAGAAAAAAGTTAATATTTTAATATTACTATGTCTAAACGTTTATGTTTTGGTTTTTTAAGTATAAAACACTTTTTCTAATAATGCCTAGCTCTCCCACCTTCTATATAGAGAGTGGGAGAGGAGGGCATTATCAAAAAAAAATGTTTTAAAAAGTGTTTTATTATAAAACACTTTTTCTAATAATGCCTCCCCTTCCCACTCCCACTCCCACCCTCTATATAATAAAACACTTTTTCTAATAATGCCTCCCCCTCCCACCCTCTATATAAAACACTTTCTCTAATAATGCCTTTTTCTCCTACCCACCCACCCTCTATATAGATTTTCTATTTTGAATGCATAAATAGATCATGCAGGTTGAAAGCACTTTTATTATAAAGACTTAACCACTCAAATTTGCAGATCCAACAATTTCTCACCTAATTTCAACTAAAATTAAAGAAAAAAATATAGTCAAACCAGAACATAGAACATTTAAACTACACATTTTAATACTCTATAACAGATAATAACGTATTAAAAAAGACCTGTTAAAAACAGCTAACAACTTAAAGTGCATAAAAGTTGAACCCTAATCTAGAAGATCAAAATTATTTATCTGTTTTGCTAAGTGTAAAGAAAAAAATAAGCATTGCTAAGTTAAGAACAAATTCTCACTTGCTCCATAGTGACACTGGGGATTGATCAATTCCTAGAACGTCATGGGATGAAAGAGTGTGTCACCTTTGTGACACTAAGAAGGTTGAAGATGAAAAACACTTTCTCTTAGATTGTCTAGCCTATACCCATATTATATCTAATTTTCAAAATATTTGTCACACTACCAACCTTCCTAACCTCTTAACTCAACAAAAATATAGTGATCTTGGAAAGCTTCTCTTAATGTTTTTCGAACACAGAAACACAATTCTAAAGAATCGCAAGTAATCACTTACCCTCTTAAGATTTCATAAACCAATTTAATCTTAATGGACGTTAATCATCATCATCATTATCAATACTGAATATCAAAAAAACACTTGAAAACCCTAACACAAAACCATCATATTTATTACTCATTAAAAAAAATTAGTTCTTCTTGATTTAAGCGTTCACGCAACGATTGCTTCCTCGAGCGATTCAAATGATGTTTTCAAGCGGAATCACACCTGCTCGGTCGCGCGCAGATTTTCGAGGTTACTGAATACGTGTGGTAGTGTGATATTTAACTTCTTTCACGCATAAAAAATTCTGTCCATCGCTGCCTACGGCGTAGGTGAAAGAGCAGGCATAACGGGCCATGATTCCATATTGGAATCAAAGGATGGTTTTATATGTTGTTAGGGTTTTGGGTTTTGAGCAAAACATTTTTTTTAAATATAAATAAGAAGCATAAAATTTTGTTTTTTCTACACATTATATAATTTTTATTTTGTATTTAAAAATATAATTCAAGAATAAAATAAATATATATTATAAAATACAATTATATAATAAATATATATTATTAAAAATATATATATTTAACATACATTATTCATATCACTATTTTATATATATAATTGTTTATACTACAAAACTAAATTCATAAAGGTATATCGAAATATCACATAAAAGTATATAACAAAAGTAAATCAAAATATCTCATTAAGAGTATATTAAAATATTAAAGTAACATACACAATGACTTAGGGTACATAGTAACCTCTTATATTGTAGAGTTTTTTCCAAGAAAAAATTGCTTAAATTTATATAAGTATAAATTTCTTTACAAAGACTAACTGCTCTCATTCAAGCTCTTGAAAGTGACGCAGCTGCAATAGCCAAAGCAAAAACTAACTTCCAAAGGGGGTCTGTTAAAATTCAGCAAAAAAAAATAAAAGACCCAAATCCACCCAGCAGCAAATCAGGGAAACAGCCCAGCCTACATTATTCGAAGACATTTATAGAGGTAATGGAGCTCTCTCTCCCTCTATCCCTATGGAAAATAGAGAGTCGGCCAACCTCTTCTTTTAAAGCCCTCTTCGAGAGGGCATCCGCCTCTCGATTGTGCGCTCTGAGAATATGGTGAAAATTGACATTAGTGAAAGTATTGGACAGCCCCATCGTTTTCTCCTTCCAGCTGTCATTGTGGACAGTTTGGAGCTTGGACTTTAGAGAGATCCAATCGATGATCACGCGCGAGTCACCGAGTACATGAAGGTGACTAATAGATCAGCGGGAAGCAAGATAGAGTGAGGCCCATAAGCCCAAGAGCTCAGCCTTATTATTGGTGCCGACACCACAATTTAGGAACCACAAAGTACACCTAGACGGATGGAATTTAAAAATACCCCCCGCCCCACAGCATCCTCCACCGGGCAGGGCAACGCCATCGAAGCATGCCACTGTGTAGCCTTCCTTTGCAATGAAATCGCAGGCTTTGTGTATGGGAGGCTTATACAAAATCGGCTTCCACTAGAAAGAGGCTCATATTTTAAGAAGCACCGATTGCAACGAGGGAGGGCAAGAATCCTATATTGTAGAGTTGTATTGACATAGGGTACATAATAATCTCCTATTGTATGACTTAGGGTACATAGTAACCTCCTATATTATAAAAAACCACATTTTTACATGAGATCAGAGTGTCATTTCCAAAACCACTTATGATAAAATATGCTAAGAGACAAATAATTGTGGATAGGTAGGACCACTTATGATGGATAGGTAGGACCACTTATAATAAAATAGGCTAAGAGACAAATACTTATAGCAAAGTCCATAGTGGATGGTTAACACCTTAGAATTTTGAGATTCCAAAAATAAAAAAGTATTTATATATCTAACAATAATGTCCATGCCTTGGGATGAGTGGTGTTAAGAAAGAAGTTACACAAAGTTTGAGGTTGAGGTTGGTCGGGGTTTAAATATCAAACATTATATTTAATTAAACACTTTTTTTCCTAGAGATTGTGATAATAAAAAATATTTATTTTATTAATATTTATTTGAATTAAATTGATATGTTTATTTACATGGTAATATTTTATTTCAATTATTAACCATAATTTAAGGTAGTCATAAAAATAAATTAAATTGGTATGTTTGTTTACATGGCCATATTTGATGTTAACTATTAACCATAATTTTTCATAATTTAAAATAGTCATAAAAATAATTATAGTTGTAGGTTAAATTAATGATATTGAAAGGTCATGCTCCATACCCCATATGTATATATTACAACCATTTAGAGGTAACCTTTAAATATATGACTTTGATATGTGATGACATAAATGATGTGTATACACAAATATAACTATTTAGAGGTAGAGGTTAAACTTATAACACTAAAAAGTCATAACCTATATACATGTGTTATCCCATTCTCTTTCGGAGCAGCGGGATCTGAACCCACGACCTCCATCACCCCAAGATGGCACACTACCAAGCTGCGCCATGCTTCGTTATAACCATTAACCAACATAAAATTGATTCAAATGTCAATGCTCGAATTTCTATTTTATTTGGACATCTGTTATAATCAAAGATTACTAGTCTATTCAATCTGTTAGGAGCTTGTAAGATCCCATTGAAATGAGATGTTGAAATTATGACATGACAAATCATAATCTACAATTGTATGTTGTGGTTACACAGATAAAAGTGTTGAACTTATCATATTAGGTGCTCATGACCCATATGCACATATTACAATCATTGAAAAGTAGTGGTTGAAATTATGAGACTAAGAGGTTATTATCATGTCCACATATTACAGTCACACATAGATAGGGTTTGAACTAGCAAGAGTTTATGAGCCACATGCACATATTACATCCACTCAAAGGTAGGGGTTGAACTTATGGCATAGTGAGGTCAAGATCCTCATGCATACATGTATTACAACCACTTGAAAGTTTGGGTTGAACTTTTCACACTATGAGGCCATGATTCACATGCATATATTATGACCACCTTAAGGTAAGGGTTGAACTTATGATATTGAGAGGTCATTACTCATGTTTATGTATTACAATCACCCAAAAGTAGGGGTTGTTTTGATGGCATCAAGAAGTCATCACTTACATGCACATATCATTGTCACCTAAAGGTAGGGGTTGAATTTATGGTAAAAAAAAGTCATGGTCGATACTCACATATTATAATCACCTAGACAAAGGGATTGAACATATTGCATAGGGAGGCCATGGCTTGGGTGCACATTTTACTACTACCTAGAAAAAGGGATTGAATTTATAGCATAGAGAGGTCATGACCTACATACGAGTATTATGTCCTCATGACATGCATGCAAATATTATGACCTCTCAGAGGTAAGGGTTGAATTTATAATACTAAGAGGTCATGACTTGATTATACTTATTATGATCTCCCAAATGTAAGGGTTGAGCTTATGATATTAAGAAGTCAAAACCTATGTGTACATATTACAATTACCTAAAGGTAGTGATCGAATCTATGGCACAAGGGTATTATGACTTAGAGAATATATTACACTCATCCAAAATTAGAGGTTGGTATGGTTAAATCTATGACACAAGTATGTCTTGACTTGAAAACTATATTATAGTTACCCAAAAATAAAATAAAATTTACAACATTAAAATTTTCATATTTTTTTCAAATTTCTATAACGTACCCAATCATAAATTTTACCTATATAATGTTTTGGTTATAAAGAAAAAATATATAAAACTAATTACACATTTAAAAACAACATCATTAATTTACTAACCATATAAACTTGATATATCTATATATATATATATATGAAACAACCCTCCTTCCAAAAGAACTTCGATGGAAAAAATAATATATAAAGTTGATGAAGAGAATGGACGCAACCCTCCTCACTTGGAGGGAAAAAATAATATATAAACTTGATGAAGAGAATGGATACAACCATCCTCGTTCTTTTAGAAAATCCAAGGACACGTGTATGGAGGGTGAGTCTAGTGTGAGGGTTTCATATCTTTTAGCCCTTTTGTGTGTTCATATATATATATATATGAAGCTTTTCATTATACAAAGCAACATGTAAGTCGAATTGTTGATCTCCCTCCTTTTGTTTCTTAAGACAATGTTTTAGTTAATGACCTATCATGGATAGGTCATACAAAGGAAGGTATCTATTAGGGGATTTATGAGATTGTTTCTTATCATAGTTGTTCCGTTTCCTTTTCTAATTTCATGTTTCCATTTGAGACCCCTTAGCTTTGGATGACAACCTCATCACTAGTCATACTCATAATTTATATAAGTTGTACGATAAAGTCATAAAATTTTTTCATAAGTTGTATTAGGGAGTCATAATAAAGGGGATGAGAATTTATAAGAGGTTTAATGGTTGTCTTGAGAGCATGGATAATTTCATGATTCCATGTGAATGGTTTTATTTGCATGGTTTTAAGTTAAAAAGAAGTTATATAGTAGTGAAAAAATTTAAATATAAGATGTTAAAAATGGTAAATAGATTTTTCAAAAAAGTTATGAAAATATTTTATTTTAAAAATAGTAAAAGTACAAAAAAAAATTAAGAATAATGGTCTATATTTAATATTTCATCATTAATTTTTTTTTATTTTCGATGTCAATAATTAGCATCCAACAATATTAGTTTGATATAGTGGTTGAAAGTTTTGAGCTTCATGTAAGAGGTCTCAAGTTGAATCTTCCTAGTTAGTTTCCTCTATTGTATACCTTATTCAATGGTTCTGTTGGGTTAGTCGATATAATCATCCTTGATGGGTTACATTGTTGGTAATATAGTGTGTTGTATTCTCACGGGGTCAGACACAATGAATCTATTCCCCCCACTCTTTACGTTGGGTGCTTTCATCGAAATGGGGAAAAGTGCCTAGCAGTTATTTCCAAGAAAAAGAAAACATCCAACCATATTCAGAAATTGTTTGTGTAATTGACAAATCTCAATATCAATTGTTAAATAAATAAACAAGTCAATTGATATATGCAAATCAACATACATATTTAATGCAAAATCAAACAAAAGAAAAATGATAATGCAATAACAAAAATATAACACAAATGTATACTACATTATTACACACATAGATCAAGTTAGAAAACTATTGTCCTTCATTATTCTATACCAATGCAATTGCTCAAAGAAAAATATAAATCATTATTACAATTACATTTGAACAAATTTATAGCTACATTAAATTTGATTATACTTGAAGATGGCTGTAACCACCTTTATACGTTTTATTTCGACTATAATGGTTGGAAACCTATAAAATATAGAATATTGTACCTAGTTAAATTAGTGCCCATTCTTAAAAATAGTGAGAATGTAGGACTATTTACCAATTTGTTCAAGTTTGTTCACCAAATCCTTAGGCCAGACCAAACTTTATTGACAATGTAAACTCTATCATAACACCATTCCTTGTCAATTGTCAACGAAAGGATTCAAGTTGGTCATTCCAACTTTGATGATGTATGACTTATGTATGTGATGTCTCAACAACATCCACTTGTTGAGCTATTAATAGTCATTTCATAGATCCTATTAATCCATTTATCATTGTTTTCCTAATTATCATGGCATTCTCACACCACTAGAACTTATCCCCACTCTTAGAGTATGTAAATGAATTAACAATATTCATATTGTATTTTTCACAAGAAAAACTTTTTCATAATTGACTATTTCTCTTATGAAATGATACTTTGTGCCTATGTCCTTCACCCTCGCATACTAAACAACCCTCGTTTAACTCCAAAATTTGCAAAAAATAAAAAGTTGCAAGGAATTCGGCGAAGTTTATTGGCTATCGAGGGTTTCCCAACCAATTCACCCATTGTAGCTCGTCCCCAAACTGGAAAAATATACTTTTGTCATATAAAAGGAGGCCTTGGGGTCCCATTCCAACATCAAGCATTAGAACAGAGAAAATCTACCAAAATCCCTTCCCCTTTTAGCCCAAGCTTTGCAACCCTTTCTAAGATTTGGCCTCAACATTCCCCCTCCATCCCTCTCCCTATATAATCCCTTCCCTATTTCCCAAGGAGATCATTTTATTGTGAGAGGTATTACGGGAATGATGCACTTGGAGCAGTAGTAAGAGGAGCCCGAACCTGGTTCACGAAGCATTTGCCGACAACAAGGTTGTAATTTTTGTAATCTTCACATATGAATAAAGGAGTTCTTTTTTCGTCCCAAATATTGTGTTTTTTGTGCTTAATTGATTAATGCATTCACATTTGTATCTGAACCCTAACATTGATAAGTAGAGATAGACTATCTTGTAGCTTTATTGTTTAAATTTTTTGCAGGTCATCTTTGGGAGGAGACCAACAGTCCAAGAAACTACAGAGGAGGAGATCTACACCAGCCGAAAGGACATAAGGTACACCCTCTTTTCATTCTCTTATCTTTTAAGGTCATATTGTTTGGGATAGTTTAGAAATAGAACTGTCTTTGAAGGGAGATCAATGTTATGCCTATACTTTGACCCAGTATAGTAATAAGGGGGTTTTCCCGCTAGCATAATTGGTGACTCCACTGGGGAGTCTCCCTAGGGTCTTAGTGGGAGATTTTTTGGTTTTAATTGGTTTCTTTATTTCCTTTTGAGTTTTTATCATGTTTACTGAGTCATTTTAGGGTCTTTGGTCACCTTCAAGGTGCATACCAGCTTTCCTTGCCCAGTCAATTTGCCAAGTATTTTTTATTTTTTGAAAAGTCTCAGAGGTGTACGCACTTTTCTTTGGCTCAACCCACATACATACGCAGTCTACACAATAGACAACTCGCGTACATACGCAGACTACTGGTGCAACAACCCGTGTCTCTGTGTCTTGAAGGTGTTTTAAAAAAAGAGGAGTTTTGCTCTTTCTTGACATAATCTTTGGGCTTATGAGGGCTTACTTGGACTTTACAGAGTCTTTGTTAGTGGCCTTAGCTTGGGTTAAAGATTCAGTTTCAACTTGTTTCTTGGTTTTCTTTTTTTTTTCCCTAGAGGTTTAGAGTGAACTTTCAAGTTTTGGATCCTCCTTTAGTTTCTTTTGAATCCTTGCATTTACGCAGGTGGCCTAGGGTCTCTGTAAATCTTGGGTTATGTTCTCTTTGTCATGTTTTATGCCTTGAAAAACAAAAAAGGAATTTTTACTTTGGTTTTTCTTGTTAAAGCATTTCAAAAAATCAAAAAATATTTTTTGCATTTAGTTATGCACCTAGTTTGGTAGTGTAGCCTAGGTTGTTTGGTTGCAAAAGAAAAGAGTTTCAATTTCAAAGATCTTTCTTGCTTTCTTGAAAATATAAGTAGTTTTGCATCGTGAAATGAAAAAAAAAAAATTAGGAAACTTTCAGTTATAAGATCTTGAAACATTAATTTGAAAAGTTGATATTTACAACGGTTTTACAAGCTTTTGCTTTAAATTTGAAGTATCTAATTTTATTTTTCATATAAATGCTCTAAAGTTTTCTTTGTTTTTGTCTCTTCCAAACATCACTAGTTGCACGTTCACATCCTTTGCATAAATCAAGCCCATAAAATTAATACTTATCTCAAAATCTATTGGACTTTATGTTTTTAGGGTTCACCTAGTAGTTTAGGCTTTTAGGGCCTTGAAATAGGTGTGAAGAGGAAATTCTTCAAGGCCATCTAAACCAAGCATTGGAGTCTGAGATAGGGAGTGTATAAATTCTAGTGTCATAAGAGTTAGACGGGACCCCCCTCTAACACAGGGGCTAAACACGAGGTCACATAAGGAAAGGTAGAGGAGATAACCCCTCCAAAGCCAGACTGAGAGTAGTGGGGATTGTATATTGAGGGTCTTTCTTGGGAATCATACTAATCACATTTTTCTACAGAACCTTATGGACCTCGAATCCATTCGAGATCCTCATTTTTCTTCTAAACCAATTTCTTTCGACACCCTTGAAGGGCTTCAGACTTGTTATCTTGCTCATTACGATCAGCCCGATTGTCGACTGTACTTGCCTGGTGACTGACTGCGAGCTAAAAACTTAGTTGCCTATTTTTACAGACTTACACATGTGATTGCGGGGGTATACCATGGTACCTAGGGTGGACATCGGATCGCGCTTTTCAGAATATACCCGGAGGGCGCTTTCATGTTCAAGTTGCACTTGCACCAGTAAGTTTCTCTAGTGTCGATTGGTGTAACTTTCCTTCCCACTAGTTAGTTGTCTTCTTGATTTGTCTTTAGGAAATTTTAGTGTGTGCTTTGTGATTCATGTTAGTCAAACCTTATTGTGTCGGTTGATAATTTCACAAGGTGGAACATCAACAACTTTGTTGGTCGCATAGGCTTCAGACCCTATCACTGGTTACTTTGGAGCCACCTCCGCCATCATTGAGGCGTAGGCTAGATCAAGAAGGATCATTCGAAGCGACCGAGACAGCTCCGAGAGAAGACTTTCTAGCCCTGGAGGAATCCATCGTTTCTTATGTTGAGACTGAAGGTTTCAGGCCAACAAATCCTCCGATCACCGACTTATCGACAACGCTTTTAATTCAGATAGTCCCCCCCAAGGTGACTTCTCCTGAATGCCAGTTTATTCGACAAGCGATGATGGAAGAAAATGTTGCTACTTCATCAGGGAGTCCTCGTAATCCCATTACGACTGTCGCTAGATGAATTGTACCTCCTCCCCCACCTCCACCTGTCAGGACTACGACTGTCCTGACACCCACGACTTCAGGCAGTGGTTCGATTCCTTTGATAGCTTCAACCATTGCTCCCTTCATTCGGAACGTGTCAGGTGCTCCATTCTCATATGGGATGCTCGGTTTTGACTCGAACTCAGTTGTTACTTACTCTACTTTACAGACCATGGGTCTGGAGGTAGGGAGCTCTAATGCTCCCTTGCAAGGATCCACCATGGGCACCACTGCCTTGTTTAATGTTATTCCTTATGGAGGGGGTGATATACCTCCTTCGCCCCCTTCATTTGGTGGTGCGTTTCAGTGTTCACTTAGGCCTAATGCTAACTATAGTGTGTTTAGTGGAGGAAGTTTGGGAACTTCATCCTACACGACGTCGGTGGGATCAATGTCATTCTCTTTGTTTAGTGCGTTTGGAAATAACTCTTTTTCTTCTTCTTCTTTCTTGACTTGGGGAAACCCTAGCTTTGGTCAACAAAACCCTGTGCAAGGTGTCTTTCCTTCGCAGGGAGCGATGACAGGAGTATAATCCACACAAGGTCTTTGGAATCCTTGGCATGAATCATTTCCCTTGCAAGGGATGTCGGTTGAGGGAAACCCCATCCATACTCAATGGAACCTTGGGAAAGGTTCAGTTCCTATTCCAGGAGGGTCGTCTGGGGGCATCCCCAACCAAGGTCCTTGGACACTACACAGGGGGAAATCCCTACGCAAGATATGTCATCTAAATTCGGGAATCAATCGATGATGCAACAACAAACGCAGGTTCCTTTTGTTGGTCAGGGCCACAGTTTCTACCAAAACCCTGGCCAACAGTCCAACTTTTCCTGGCAACCTGGTGCCAGTCAAAATCCAGGTCCCTCTTTTCATGTAAATACTCTGCAACCGAAACTCCCCTTTCTGGAAACCCTGCATTTATTAGACTTGTCGAGATTCTTATATGACTCAATCTATCACGACCCATGTTGGCCCCCCGTGCCGACTAGTTTTCCTTCTGACATCCCTAAGTTTGAGGGAAATCCTGGAAAATATCCAGGTGATCACGCGACTAGTTTTCACTTGTGGTGCTCATCCAACTTGTTGAAGGATGACTATGTTCAGTTGTGGCTATTTCAATGCACTCTTATAGGGGGTGTAGCAAAATGGTATATCGAGCTCGACAACTCAAAGTATTCTTACTTTAATGACCTGGCTATGGTTTTCTTGAACCATTTCCAATTGCTAGTGAGATATGATGATGGTACTGAGTTGTTGGCCAACTTCGAGTAGACTAAAGTCGACCATGTCTTGGATCATATCCGCGAATGGCGGAAAAACAATAGCTTGATTAAGGTCAAGGTCCCTCTCGTGTTCTTGCTTGAATGGTTATTAAAGTCTTTGGTTCCTTGCATATCCAAAGACGTAGCAACATCCGGGGTGTTTTCTGAGGAAGAGGCTATTATGAGAGCTTAGCAGCTGGAACTGATTTACTCTAAGTATGGCATGCTTTACGATATATTACATGATGCGCCATGGTCAATTCTTGATAAGGCCAAACAAAATTCTGGTCCCCACGTCAATGGCATAGTGGGATCAACACAAAGCAATTCCACAGATGTGTTGTCTAATCAGTTACAACAATTATCGATTCAACAGACTGTGGCCAACCAGAATCCTAGTTCAGTCTCCCCCTCAACCCAGACGTCATATGTACATAGTGTGCAATTGACAACTCTCAAGGCTAACCAACAGTCCAAGAAACTACAAAGGAGGATGAGATCTACACCAGCCGAAAGGACCTAAGCTACACCCTCTTTTCCTTCTCTTATCTTTTAGGGTCAGATTGTTTGGGGTAGTTTAGAAATAGAACTGTCTCTTAAGGGAGATCAATGATCTACCTATACTTTGACCCAGTATAGTAATAGGGGGACTTTTCCCTCTAGAAACAAGTTTGGGAAAGAAGAAACATAAAAACAAGAAGGGTAAGGGGGATTTAAAGGCTATTAACAATACTGGCGAGGGAAAAACTAAAATGAGGAAGGTGATTTTTTTGTGTAAGATTTGCACGAACAACCACTTAACTCACCTTTTCCATCGGCTTGCGGAAGCCCAGAAGCTACTAGCACAACAACAACCTGTTGTGTAGAAAAACCCTTTTCTAGAAGGGTAAAATATGGCTCAGGATTTTGCATCCAGGAGTGTGGATGGGGGCAGTCAAGGACCCCCCGCGCCTAATCCTAACAACCTGGACACAAACATTTACATGATGAACGTCGATGCTCATTTATCAACCAGGACTCATGACTACGAAACGTCGAAATCCATTGAGAAGGGAAAAGAGGCCTCCAACCCATTGATTCCTCTTTAAATTGAGAAGACAGTGGAAGAGATAATGACTCGAATTCCTAAAGGTGCATTCAAGAAGGATTCTCATAACCCAAACGCAAGGGCTGCTTAGAATTAATTTGTTGTGGAGGATCTGGCACAGACCCCTTATGCAATTTCTGCTCTCAAGGTTCTCCATAGTTACCCCTCACAACGGAAAGCATTGTTGTCCGTTGTGGGAGCAACAGAACCTAGTAACTCAGGAATGATCGTTTTCGATCCAACTAACCTTAAACCTCGTCTTCCTTACTATGTCGCCTTTCAGATAGTAGTGGCATACACCATGAAATCGTTGGCATGGAACATTTTCTGTACGGTGGTTGATGAGGGTGCCTCGACTTGCATGATGTCATTGGCATGTTGGAGGGCCATTAGCTAGCTTGAGTTGTCTCTATCTCCTACGTTGCTTATGGATTTTAATGGTCGATTGTTCAGACACACGGTATAATTCCCTCTTTTCCCATGCAGTTGGAGGGTAAAACTATGTGTGTCAAGGTTAAAGTAGTTGATGTGCCTCTCAACTACAATATTTTTTTAGGACAGAGTTGGATTTATGAAATGCACGCAGTTGTAGCCACCTTTTTTTGGGTCTTATTCTTCCCTCATGAAGGTTGGATTATAACCATAGATTAGTTGTCCTTATTTCATCCTAACCCTTCATCGGGGGCTTACACGGTCTCGATGATTGATAACCCGTATCTAGGCACTATAAACTTAGGTGTTGGATTGTTTACGTCGTTGATGGGAAATTTTGATTATATGTTGCCTTCCAATGATGTAAGGTTTATTTCGTCCATCCCCGACCAGCCGAAGGATGCAATTTTTCAAGTGTCGTCTTTTAAAACAAGCTACTTTCATGACCCATGGACTTTACCTTCCCCATCGACTTCGATGGAAGGGATAGGCAACCTTGGCATAGCCATGCCCTTACCGTTGTTGACGTTGCAATAGTTTTTTCCAACAATCCTTGTCCAACCCCGATCTGGCTCCCTCACAGGATCTAGATCTAGTTCTCAAGCCTATTTGGCTCAAGACCCTTTCGCAATTCAGGACCCTTTAGACTTAGTCTTTCCCTCTGACGAGGTGATTATTGAGGAAATTATTGGTCCCAACAGACCTTGGGATGATCTTCACCATAGATCTTATTTTCTTCCTGAGCTCAGGAGAATAGAGGAAGGAGAGTTTGTTATGACCATGAATGGAGATAGCCATTTTCCTATTAACCCTCTACCTATGCATAGAGTATACCCCGAGGGAAACATGGAAAGTATTGCTGCAACGATTCCTATGAATATCTCCAAAACCCTTGGCGTCATGGAGAATGTCTTCGTTGGAGCGGATTGATCCCCCGAAGAGATTCAAATTTACATCGAGTTGTTTAAGGATTTTTGCGGCATTTTTTCCTAGTATTACAAGGATATGCCAAGCATCGATCCACGAATTGTTGAACACAAAATCATGAATTGTCCTGATGTCAAAATGGTCCGACAAAAGATTTTCCCAGTCAATCCTCAAAAAGCATCGACAATAAAGGCTGAGGTGGAGAAACTCATCAAAGTTTGTTTCATCTACCTCGTACAATTGACGAAATGGGTATCGAGCCTGGTTCCTGTCAACAAGAAGCAGGGCATGATTCACATTTGTATGGGTTTCTGCAATTTGAACAAAGCTTGCCTGAAATACAATTTTCCAACCCCGTTTATTTATCATATTGTCGATGAGTGTGCAGGTTGTGAAGTATTTTCTTTCATGGACGGTTTTTTGGGATATAATCAAATTCAAATCAAACCCGAGGACCAACATAAAACGAATTTTATTTGTCCTTGGGGTACCTTCGCGTATCAAAAAATGCCTTTTGGCCTGAAGAATGATGGAGTTGCTTTTCAGTAGGCCATGTTGTTCTCTTTTCATGACCTCAAACACATAGTCAAGGCATACCTGGATGATCTAGCATCACGTTCTCTCAAGAGATCTGATCATCCCGCCCATTTACGACTAATATTTGAGCGGTGTCGCTATTATTGTATTTTCTTGAAGCCAAACAAGTGCAGTTTTTGCGTGACATCAAGGTCATTTATTAGGTTTCATCATGTTGACAAAAGGGATCATTGTTGATCCTCTTAAGTTTGAGGTGATAGTTCAATTTTCTCCCCCGTGCAGAATACCCTAGCTTCAAAGTTTACAGGGGAAAGTAAACTTTCTTTGGTGTTTTGTCGCTAATTATGTCGATATTACGAAAGGGTTCATTCGTATTTTAAAAAAGGGAGTCCCAATTTGTTGGGACAAAGTAGCTTAATGCTCTTTTGATGCATTGAAACACACTCTAACGTCTTCTCCTCTGCTAAGGCCTCTTGATTATGGAAAGGATTTCCTGTTATATGTGGTTGTTGTAGAGTCCACAATCGGCATGGTCTTGGTACAAGAGGATGATGTGCTTCAAGAGCATGTTATCTATTATCTTAGCCAAGGCCTAGTTGGATGAGAGCTCAACTACTTGCATGTTGAGAAACTCACTTTGGAAACCGTTCATGCTATGCAACGGTTTCATCACTATATATTACTTCACACGACCACTATTATTGTCATCATCAATCCCTTTCAATATGTGTTAACACGACGTGTCATCGGTGGAAAAATAAGTCGGTGGATAGTTATCCTCCAAGAGTTCGAATTGGATTTCGTTTCGGTGAAATCTAAAAAGTCCTTGGTCTTCGTTGAGTTAATCTCGGAACTGTCAGTCAAAAGTGGTGATATTTCACTTAAAGAGTCACCAATTAATAGAGATCTTTTTATGATTGCATCTTCGGACCCATGGTATGGATATATACTTGTGTATATTCAGAATTTGAAGTGCCCCACTTCTGTTTCTCGCGATGAACGTCGACAAATATGACACCAAGCGTGAAACTATCTCATCCTCTATAACACTTTGTATCATCGAGGTGTATATTGAGTTCTTTGACGATGTCTTACTCATGAAGAAGCAAAGCTTGTTTTGAATGACTGTCACATCGAAGCATGTGGAGGTCATTTTTCTGGGTTGGAAACAACCCAAAAGATTCTTCATGCAGGATTCTTCTGGCCCTCATTAATCAAAGATTATGTTGAGATGGTCAAGAAGTGTCACCCATGCTAGATCTTCTGTCGAAATATGTAGGCACACCCTAATCCTATGTTTCTGGTCATTTTTGTTGGTCCCTTCACCAAGTGGGGGATTGATTTCACTACATGTCACCTGGCTTCTATTAGGGGGCATCACTATATCATCGTAGCAGTATAATACTTCACTAAGTGGGTCAAAGCTATGCCGACATTTAACAATGACGGGGAAACTGCTGCCCTTTTCATTTTCAATCAGATAGTAGTTAGATTCAGTATCCCAAAGGAGATTGTCACTGACCATGGAAATCACTTCCAGAATAAAATGATGACTAAATTAACATCAAAGATTGGGTTTAAATAGGAAAATTTTTCACCCTATTACTCGCAAGAGAATGGTCAGGTAGAAGCTATGAATAAGTCTCTCAAGACTATTCTTTAGCGAACGATCATTTCGGCCAAATAAAATTGGCATTTGATGTTATATTTGGTGTTGTGGGATTATCGAACTTATGTAAAGACTGTTATTGATTTTTCACCTTTCCAAATCGTCTATGGGTTGGAGGAAATATTTCCCATTGAGTGTTAGATCCCTTCTCTAAAGTTGGCAGTGGAACTGCTGCTCGACACTACGCCACTTCAGGAACATCTTCTATATCTCGAGTAGCTCAATGAGAAACATCATGATGCATCTTTGGCTAACGAGGCTCATAATAAATGAGTCAAGTGTCAATATTATTGATCTGTTTTCCCTCATATTTTCTTTGAAGGCGATCTTGTCCTGGTCTATGACCAAGACAAAGATCCCCTGGGGGAAGGCAATTTCAAACCCATGTGGTTCAGACCTTTCATTGTGAAAGAAGTCTTAGAGAAGGGTTCTTACCGTCTGGTTGATTTCGATGGAAATTCCTTAGCGGAGCCTAGAAATGGGCTCTACCTTAAGAAGTACTACACTTAGGTTGGTCACATGGATGTGGCTTCTTGTATATATGTATAGGTTTTTATACATTTTTGTCTTTTTCATTTTATGGACATGTAGTTATTTACGTTCTCTTTTTCATTGTGGCAGATGTCAAGTGAATCGTAGTTTTACGTTGAGTTCGCGGATGGCGCTAGTCGACACACTCGGAGGCTTGCTTCCACAGCTTGGGTAATTTTCACACCTAGAGGCCAGTTGCTATCTTCCAGACGTATTTATCTAGGCAACACAACCAATAATGTTGTCAAGTACAATGCAGTGATAGAATTACTACGTGATTCTTTGTCACATGATATTTTTCACCTCCGGGTTTATTTAGATGATCAACCGATTGTGTCCCGGTTAAATGGGGTTTACCGCATGTATGATCTCACTCTTCACCAATGATTCATTAGGGTATGTCTCTTAGAACTATATTTTGATTATATTACTTATATTCATGTTCCTAGGATATTTAATCATTTAAATTGATACTCTAGCTAATCAAGTTTTAGATTGACATGTTGCTCACATGTAAAAGTAAAACACACACATACACATGTAAATACATTTGTAAAACATGTCATCCATAAGACAAAAATTATGTATGTATATATATATATGTGTGTGTGTGTGTGTGTCCAAAAATGGTGTAATGAGTACAAAGTGGGCATGAAAGCCTAAAAAATAGTTGGTACACATCGTTGGGCTTAAGCCTTCAAAACATATAGTACAAAAAGTTCCCTCGGCACATAAGTATTCCAACACTATCTAAGGTCTAGGCGTATTGGCCTTGTTGTAGTGGAAAACGATGTTTGCAAGATGCTGCAATAACTGGACCCAGGTCCGAGGCACCCCTACTACATGTGGTTGCATAGCCGAGGGAAGATCCTCGATCTCAGCCATAGGAACTACACAAGTGAGATAAGTGAATTTCATCTCTACTCGTTGTAGGACTCTATCAGCCTCTCTGGTTGGGATTCCTCCTATAGTTGTTTTTCCTCCTATTGTTTTTGGTCCTGCCTCTGGTCGAGGACGATGCTTGGTCCTGGCGAAGTATGTCGGTTGAACTGGTCCCACATATGTATATAAAAGAGATTTAAATTAATACTCTGACACACACATAAAAAGGATATATATAAAAAATTAAAAATTTAATAACTTAAAAAATTGTGTTACCTATCTCGTCGCGCTCCTTTCAAGGGGGCACGAGCATGTTAGGATCTCTAAGGAAGATTATCCATGCATAGGGATAGTCCTCTATCATTGGAATCTGACAGACCCACCAATCAAAGAATTTATCGTCGGAGGCCTCCTTGGTCCTTCCTCCACCCTATCTAGGCAGCAAAACTGCCCACCTTCACAATGTTGGGAAATAGGGAATATGCCCCCGTACTGTCTCTCTCGAGCTAATACTGTGCGCCCTCTCGAAGAAAAAGGAGCATAAAAAGGTACCAAACCCAAAGTTCTTGTTTGTACTCCTACGGCATTCTGTGAGTTGTCGCTTCATGCATACTAGCATGGTAGTACTCCAATCAAACATGATAACCTTTAAACACTAGACTACATAGTGCATCTGTGCACAAGAGGCCTGATGGAGTGTTGTGGATCTCGTGATCCACCCGATCATGAACAAAATAATGCATAGGGAGAGGCTAGTAATCTTGTGAATCGACACCTGAGAACTTATTGTTGCGCCTCTTTCGTCACCTTGGTGAGCAGAATAGAGGTGCTTGCAAGCAATCTCAGTTGGGTCTGCTGAGCAGGACAGCTGTAGAGAAAAGAGTTAGGGAAAGAAAATAGAACTACAATTAAGAATTAAACTAAGAGATGCAATAAAAACTAAATTCATGAGCATAGGGACATAGAAACAAAAAG
>JASDQU010099228.1:11868-27818 GCA_032191745.1 Picea mariana
GCACATACATGAGGTGTATAGTTGATGATGTTGGTACATCTTGATGAGTCATAGTTTATGTGTATTTGATGCATGATTGGTACATATTTGGTGCATGGTTGATGCACTCATTGAAGGTACAGGTTGAGGTACAAGTTGGTGCATGGTTGATGCACTTGTTTATGGTATAGGTTGATTACATGTTGTTTATGGTACATGTTGATTACAATTTGTTTGGTGCAGGTTGATTGGTACAGGTTTATAGCAGTATATCTCATAGTGATAGTGCGACAGTGGTTCCATCATTCTACTTTTATGTCAGGGCAGTTGGATGGGGAAAGGACGGGTGGTTTTATCCACCTTCCAGTTGTAGCCAGAGAACATACGGGGTTGTAGCCTCCTTCTGGTTGTAGCCAGAGAATTAGGGAGTTGGAGCTTCCCTCGAGTTGTAGCCTGAGAAACTAGGGGGTTGGAGACTCCTTCCAGTTGCAGCTGGAAAACAAAGGAAGTTGGTGATTCCAATGAATGTAATTCTTAAATACATATAAGACAAATCATTATGTGGTTTTCTCCTGCTTTGGGTTTCCACGTAAAAACATTGGTGTACTGTGTATGTGTATGATTGCTCATTTTTTCATTTTTTATTTACTCTGCAATTATTAGATGATAATGATACATTGATATAACACTTACATTTTATGGTTAAAAAGGATTAAATTTCTCTATTACTGATTCACCCCCCCTCTCAGTAATCCAACACATCCTTCCTAGGGAAGTCTGACATCAATTCCACAAGGACTAGCGATTACTTGGATTTCGCAGAGGAAAAATCAAGATCAAATTCCTGTAAAATCACAATCCATTTATTGTATTTCCCCTCTATGATATGTTGAGTAAGGATGTGTTGAAATGGATTGATATCAGCAACCACGATAGTCCTGCAAAGTAAGATATAATGACGTAATCTCTGACTTCCATGCACAACTTCTAAGGCTAGCTTCTCTATGTGAGAATACTTAAGTTCAAGACCAATTAGATTTTGGCTAAGGTAATAGATAGCGTGCTCATGGATCTCGTCATCTTCCTGAACCAAAACCATACCAATCGTCCCTTCGGATGTGACAATATAAAGTAGGAAATATCTTTTGTAGTCTAGGAGCTTTAACAAAGGTGCCGATACCAGGGTTTTCTTAAGAGCGTCAAAGGACTCATGGGCTCACTCATCCCATATGAATGAAGTATCCTTCTTCAAAAGACGCATGAAACCCTTAGTTATACTGGCATAGTTTTCTACGAAACAATGCAAGAAGTTATCCTTCCCCTTTAAACCCTGCATATTATGCAAGGGAGGAAATCAAAGTATTGCCTCGACCTTCATAGGATCCACCATGATCCCATGCTCAACAACTATGAAACCAAAAAGGCAACCAGACCTAATGCAAAAGATGCATTTGTGAGGGTTCAATCGAATGCGATAATAGCGACATATCTCAAATACTAATCGAAGGTGAGTCAAATGATCAACCCTATTTTGAGAGTGTGCAATGAGATCATCTAAACAGGCTTCGACAATATGCTTAAGATAGTGAAACGCAAAGATCATGGCACGTTGGAAGGTTTCTCCGACGTTTTTAAGACCGAAAGGCATTTTCTGGTATGCAAAGGTACCCCAAGGACAAATAAACATCGTCTTGTGTTGATCCTCAGGTTTAATTTGGATTTGATTATAACCTGAAAGTCCATCCATAAAAGAAAAGGCGTCGCTTCTCGCACACTCATCGATAATCTAATCAATAAAAGGAGTGGGGAAGTTATCTTTAGGATAGTCTTTGTTCAGGTCCCTAAAATCCATACGTACACGGATGATTCCTTACTTCTTATCAATGGGAATGAGGTTGGATACCCATTCGATCAAGGGAACTAGGTAGATGATGCCAGTGTTGAGAAGCTTCTCCACTTTTTCCTTAATAGCAGGGGCCTTCCTAGGATTTACATCTCTAAGTCATTGTCGAATAGGTTTAGCATTCAAATAAGTTTTAATTTCATGTTCGATAATACTGGGGTCGATCCTTGGCATCCCTTCATACAACCAAGAAAATAAATCTCGGAATTATTTGAAGATATTGGTGTAGGTCTGAATTTCTTCAGGCAAACAATCTGCACTGATATATACATTTTCAATTTTACCAAGGGTTCGAGATTTGTCGATCATGATGATAGGAGAAATATTCTTCATGTTTACTTTAGCATATATACCATGCGTATTTAATGGAACCACGACGTGACTGGCCATCTCACTCAAGGTGGACCTAAACTCATCCTGTTCAATCCATTCAATCCCCAAGAGAAAATAAGATCTATGATGAAGGTCATCCCAAGGCCTATCCAGACTAGACATGGCCTTTTTGATGGCTTCATATGAGGGTAAATTATTGTCAAGTAAGTCATGCGAACAATATGATTGAACAACCCATATGGGCTCTAAGATGGGATTCACCTCATCCATCTATGAGGAGGGAGGATCTAGGTCTGCAGTATCTTCTTGTATAGCTTGATATGCAATTTCTACTGCAGCTAGTGGAATTTCCATCCTGATATGTGAATGACCTTCATATGATACATCTAGAGAAAGTAGGGTC
Source organism: Picea mariana (assembly GCA_032191745.1). Classification (NCBI taxonomy): domain Eukaryota; kingdom Viridiplantae; phylum Streptophyta; class Pinopsida; order Pinales; family Pinaceae; genus Picea; species Picea mariana. The sequence continues at coordinate 14,487 of JASDQU010099228.1, forward strand.
CATGGGTCATTAAGATACGACGTACAGAAAGGAACGGACCATAGTGACGATGAAGATTCCCCGGATATGGCATTGATATACGAGATTGGTGCTGAGAAATTAAAAGTTCCCATCAAGGAGGTTTACATATCGACACCAACGTTCTCAATTTCCTACTGATAATTATCAATAATGGGGACCAAGGGTCCCAAAGATGCAGAAGGATTAGGATGCACAAAGGACAATTGTTTGATCATCACTATCTTCCCTTGATGAGGAAATCATCAAACACAAAAAAATGATGACATGAAGGATGTCATAGAGTAAGTCCAAATACGCCCCAGTAAAATATTGTAGTTGAGAGGCACATCAACCACCTCGACCTCCACCTACATGATATTTCCTCCTAACTAAACCGAGAAAGCGGGAAGGATACCATGGGGTCTGAATGAACATCCATCGAATGTGTTCAACATGGTCATGGACTGAGAAAGAGACAGAGAGATAATGGATTTCCAACAAGATAGAGACAATACGGACATTGAAGCACCTTCATCAATGACAATACGCTTGATGGTGACTTTCATACCCTCCACATGGATTTAAAAGGCCACGGGGTAAGGAAAGCGAGGCTTGACATCCACAACATCAAACTTGATAAATTTTGAGCCACTTGGGTCTAGAGCTCCTAAAGCAAATAGAAAGGCATTCTTATGTGTGAGACATGTCTGGAGCACCTCCAAGGGCAACATTACACACAACATTTGGCCCAAATCCTCAATAATAAAGTAATTTTGGGCGGCTCTGGCATTAGGATTGTCGAAAGAGCGCTTAAGGACTCCTTTCAGAATATGAGGAGGAGGTTTTGTCTTATCAATCTGCAAAGGTGTTTCCAGACGAGGAGTCTCTGGACCTATAATAGGCTACAAAGAACCATAATCGTGAGCTCAAGTAGCCATGTTAACCTCAGATTTAACCATTTTGACACAAACATGTCCACCATCATGTGCCGAGGGATTTTGATTTCCACTCGATGCATTTTCGGTGTTTGAGGATCCCGAGGTCATATTTTGGTTATCTGGAAATGGGTTAGTTAGCACAGCACGATGCTACACTATGAGCCTTGAGGCTTCCTTGATCTTGGGGCACAAGTGGTTAAGGTGATCATCTTTACAAATTTTACAAGGAAACTTCACCTTCCTCTTTTCTTTCTTTCCCTCACCAACATTATTATTAGATTTATCATTATTTTGGTTTTCCTTGTCTTTATTATTTTTATTACTTTTCCCACTTTTACGATTATTACCATGTCCTTTCCTTTTGTTCCCTATGGGTTGTTGGTCATCGTTCAAGTTCTTCGACTGTACAGAATGCACATCTGTCGACTGGGTGGGTGTGGACGAATTCATAGCTTGTCCTGTTGCAGATGGGTTAAGAGACAAATCTTTCAGTTGGTTTGTCACCAAGTTTACAGTCTTAGCATTTTTGGAGCCTATGATGTCATCGGCATGAGGCCAAGGCTTTTGTCTAGGATAATAATTCGACGATGAAGCATCAAGGACAATTTTGTAAAGCATCCCAGACTAAGCATATATAAGGTCTAACTATTGGGCTTTGAAGATGGCCTCTTCCTCATATGTTACTTTGGATGTAGAAACATCCTTCGAAATGTAAGGAAACAAGGACTTGAAGAACCATTCTAACATAAACTCTAGAGAAATTTAATCTTTAATCAACCTCTTCCCTCTACACTACTCTTTAATATGATCGGATATGTGGGTGGCCTTATCTTGATGAAAAGCCGATAAAAGTTCTATGTCGACATCGTAACGAACCGACAATTGGAAGTGGTTGAGAAAAACCAGGACCATATGATTGAAAGTTCCATAAGTTCCCCTAGTGTTACCCATGATTTTGGTCATCATGATGGTGTATTAATGATGGTGTACTCATGATCTTCATAAGAACTTTCTCCTGAGAAAAGTTACTTTCATCTCTTCCCAGAAAACTCATTTTTGAAGAAGGTTCACAGGCTGCTAATATATTTGGCTGCGAGAATGACTCATTCTCGCAGGCTGCTTTAAGCCAGGGTACGAACTTCTCGCACTGTGTTGAATAGCCAGGGTGCGAACTCTTCCTAAAGCATGGAAAAAGATGAATTCTGTATGTTTCTAGAAGGGAATCTTCTAGAAGAATGGGTTGGCATTCAAATGGTTATCCTTGTACTGGATTCCCTGATATTTTGGGATCATTCTTATCCAAGTAAATATCTCATTCTCTCCTATATATTGAGGGAATTCTCATGGAAAAGGTTAAGCAAGATTCATTGGAGAATTGGTGAAAGAATTGGGTGAAGGACTTAGCTTGAACAGCAGCTTGGAGACTCTAGCAAGTCTATCAAGAGAATTTGATATTCTTCATGCAAGGATTGAGCAAGTGTGTGTGTTGGAGCCAAGATCCATCGAAAGGAAGCTTGCGACATCAAGGCTATCAGGTTGTAATCTTTACTTTCCATTAATATGATACAGTGACATGTCCCTTTCCCAAAAAGCTATTTCCACTTTATTGTGTAATTCCTTGATCATACATATAAGTTGACAGTTGAATATATTGTGCTATATTCACTTTGGTTGGTTTGTGTTGTCTTGGTCTTGACCTCACAAGAGCACTGGAGCGAAGCAGGAGCAACAAAGACCCTAGGAAGCCATAATAAGGTATGTTATTTGTTCCTTACTACTAGCTAATTCAATGGTCAAAACTTAGGGAAAGAGTCATGTCCTTTCTTGTTTTTTTATAGATCCAGGTGGATATAGGGAGATCTGTTAGTGTCTGCACCTACCAATTAGTCTGATAACACCTAGTTACCTCGATGTACCACTTCATGGAAAACCCCGTGAGGGTGCATTGAAATAGTCTCAAATGAACAGAATCATCATTTAGCGAGTTAGACGAGCACCATAAGTGAACGGTAGCCACATGATCACCTGGGTCCTCACCAGTATTTCCCTCAAACTTTGGAATGTCAGAGGGAATCTTGGTAGGGATGAGGGGCCATGACAGATTGTGATGCACTTGGATGTTCATTAATTTTGACAAATCTGACATATTTAACGTAGCCATAAAAGGGATCCGGAGTTGCGGCGTCTGAGCCCACACTCCAGGGAAAGATTGGGTTTGAGATATTTTGGGCCAACTAGGGTTCTAGTATACACCATGGCCATGTTTGGTAGGACAGTATCCTCCTCCCAACTGATTCATAAAATATTGTAAGGGAACCATTCCCAAAGAAGCCACTTGTGAGGAGAAAGCGACATGATAAGGATAATTCGTGTGAGGATATATGTTGCCCCTAGACGAAGGAACTCCATGTTAGGGGTTTCCCATACCATAAAATTGACTCCCCCATGATGAAACACCAAAGGTTAGAGGAATATTTTTCATAATAAAATTGTTCATAGGAATCAGCGTTGAGGAAGAAGGAATGACAGACAAAATATAAGAAGTAAACTAACCGCCCATTTGAGCACTCCACCCTGGAGCATTGAAGCTATGATTGGGTCTGGAGGAAGAAGGATTCCAACCTCCTACCATGGGAGTTGGTTGAGGGATATGACCCCCACAAAATGAGAAAGGAATATAAGGAGGCGTCGTTCGCCTAGACCCAAAACTAGGACTCACATTAGACGTCAAAACAAAGGATGATAAGTGAGAAGTCATGCCTAGAATACCAAAAGAGAAATGATTAGAGGCACAAGGAATTGACTGATTGCTATGATCCAGTGAACTGCCCAAGAAAAAAAAAGGATTTCTTCTCATGGGCTGAGTAGAGACCACGGGTTGGGAAGTATTAAGTGAAGGATTTTTCAGAATCCAAACCATCGATGATGCAGGAGTCAAGAGGAATCCAATAGCTATATCGGAGGCTGGATTCGAAGGGGTTCCCGACACATTCATATCTGACTCAGTACTCATGGTAGGATGATCATGAGCCTCAGAGGTGGATATATATGTACCATGATTATTAACTCTACGCCTTTTAGGAGGCGACTTCAGTAAAGGATCTAATCGTGGTGGTAGATTCAAAATACGAAGAGACTGGTGGGGAGGTTGGTCTTGCTCCACGATGATTCATAACTTGTGACACAATACAAAATCTTAAGTCCAACTAATAATCAAATAGCACACTCCTAAATAAAACTAAAGTCCAATGCACACAAACTTGATATAATGGCTAAAGGGACCTCTCGAACTAAAGAAGATATTTCTTGCCCAAGAGGGGATGAGACTCATAAACAATAGAGTGGAGGTAACAGAACTAGCTATAAGGACCCTCATAGGCTTCACAACATAGTCAGTCAGATTCCTCCGGAGATAAAATCATCCATAAAGTATGTGTGATGTTTGATCCCTATCTAACTCAGGGTACCTGCAGAATAACCCATGCATGTAACTTATGTGGATACCTAGGTCAAGCAACTAAACTCACCATGGTATAACCAATTCTCAGGTGAACAGTTGCAGGTCTGGTCCATCGTATGGGCAGGGTAGAAAAGCCCAAAATCTTGAAAGAACCACCTCTCAAGGAGGTAAAGGCAATAGAGAAATCCATAAATACGAATAGAACCCCAGAAATATCTCTGATGCTAGGAAGGTATTAGAGGGATATCTATGCAACCAACTTCGCACAACCTCATTCTTAACTCCGGTGTGAGCGGAGCCTCCCGATGACACTAATTACACAATGTGTTTCACCACTCCCTGATCAAACACATATGTTGAGTTTTATAGCCTTGGAGAATTTTACTCACAAAATCCTATTCCAAGGCCCTAGGTCCTACACTTTTTTTTGTACCCTGAAAAATAAAATCATTTCTAATCAATTTTAATTATTCGGCGTTAATTTTAATGGCTTCTGCTTACTCAAGAGGTGTGATCATGAAACTAATGGTATGACTACTCAACATAAAAGAAGCAAATATAAAACACTATTAAGTACTAGTCTTGATTTTCAAAGATATGGTATGCTTCTAAATGTTGTTATTAGAAAGCAATCTCTATAATTTCAATGAAGTGCAATCTTTCCTAACATGTCAAAAACTAATGTAATGTAGCCAAAAGTGAAAATGCTCTGAATAAAATGAAAAAAGAAAAATATTTTGGTATTTTCAATATATTGAAATGAAAATGCAAGGAATGAATAAACAACTTTCAGGCAAACCCTACTGCAAGCACAAAGAGACAAGCCAAGTAGGACATTGAGAAGAAACTACCTAGACTAGAATGCAAGGAAAAAAAATGAGAAAAATGACACAAAATAAGTTCTCCCAAAATATCACCAATAACGTGGCTTCCTATCACTATGTAGGAACTCAACAGTCAACACAGGTACCCAAGAAGTCTCACCAACCAGCAAAACTCACCCAACAAACACTAAACTCAACCAAAAAGGATAAGAAAATAGTGTACGCAACTGTTCAGATAACAAAAGCATATGTACACGCCCTAAAGACTAACAACTCACGTATGTACACGACTGTAAGGGAAAAACTGTGTATTCCAAAGAAGACACTACCAGGGTAATAATTAGGCCAAGACAATCATATACAAAGCAAAATAAAGGTTGTTAAGCAACAGGCAACATATAAACTCAGGCAAGCAGAGAGCAATGAAGGAGAAAAATCACCCAATACCCCAAAAGGGAGATCTTCCCTAGTGGAGTCGCCAATTTTGTTATGAGGAAAATCTTTATGGCAAGGGATAAACCAAAACAGACGGAATGACACCCAGAAATCAACTCTATACTCAAGTATGCTAGATAAATAAAAATGTTAACAACAGAATTCCAAGAGCCTACCTCATCCGGACGTCCGAAGAAGACCACAGTTGAGCTCACAACCGAAAGCTTGTTGCCTGCAACTTGTCCTCAACATTCAAGATATACAAGCATATATAAATTATATAGAAAGTTATCATATAAACTAGCATAGTCCATTAGCATGTATAATAAATATTTCCATGGAAAGTAATGTAAATATTTGTGACATATAATTGGATGAGAAAAGAGTATTTCTATTAATGTAATCAACAAAAGTACATAGGTGACAAACTTCTGCAACGGCACATATGGAAATCGAGAATCTAAGTACCTCTAGCTGTGCCTTCACCACTTTAATCCTCTACAAAGGCAAGCTCACAAGTAGTAGGAGCAATCGAGTTTCTCCTTCTCGAGATAGGAAGAGCTTGGGGATTGAACATAAGAAGTTCATACTTTCAAGGACAAAGGGATACAGATTCAATATGAAGTGAAATTTCTCTAGAGTGTCTTTTCTCTCAATGATGTGTATGTTCAAGGCTTGTATATGTCTCAATTTATAGCCCCCAAATGGAATTGAAGGTTCGGGTCGGAGAATTTCTAGTATATGGAAGGTCAATGATCATGGATCTCGTGACATGGAATGAAAACCCAACATAATTTTTGAGCACAAAACCTAATGTACGCGGGTTGTAATGGAACAACCTACGTATACGTGAGATGTCTAACTGTGGCCCACATATATGTGCAAAACTTTCAATTTTTTACTATGGAGTGAGAAAAATGGGGGATCTTGAGTCTGCAGAGGAAAATGGATGGCCGTCAAAGAAAGATGCATGGAGCGTGGCGAAAAATGCTATAAAAATAATGCATAGGATAATGACGCACTTCGATCTCTTTATGGAGTTTCAACCTCTTCTACTGAAATCCCTGACCGTGTATGATATTATTCATCATTCACCTCTTCTTTAAGCTTTAGAATAGATTTGAATATTGAATGAAATCTCCATGAAGTTAGTACATACACATGATATGTATGAAACATGTATGTTTCATTCGCTTCAGTGTTGTGATCACTTATACCTTACCTTACACTTGATGGGTTTACACATACGAGCAAGAACATCACCCGAGGGTGCTAGGTCAATATGGAGACACTAAGGACTTGAACTGTGCATATTCTAGAGTCCTTGAATTACACGAACCTTAACCACTAACAATTCTGTTAAAATTGTGACATTGTTCATTTGCAAAGCATACACTAAACAGATTAGCAGTGTGTGAAATATTGTCATTCATGACAGTTAACAATTGTGAAAATGCTTGGCAAATAAATACAATGAGCTTCCTTCGAACAAACTCTCTCCATCTTGCAATACCTTTTTCTCCTTGTGTGGCAGTCAGTCTTGTACTTGGCATGCATCAGGTGGTTTCCTCCTTGACTCTACTGTCTCTCCTTCAAGTTGCTCACAACTTATCCATTTTCGAAACAATCAGTATTGATTGAATATTCTGAACATCATATAAATTCTTCAAAATAGAGAATATGTTTTGAACCAAAATGTGTATAATGGTTTTGTGCATAGCCCAAGATTCAAAGAAACCTTGCCAAAATGGTGACCTATCGGAGCTTAAAGTGATTAATCTCTCGGATGACAACATCACATGTTCAATTCCCCATTGAGTTAGGTAAAATGGCAAGTTGTTATGCCTCTATATCTGGTCTAATAAGTTGATTGGTTTCATACTACTCGATATCTTCATCGATAGGAGGCTTCACAACTCATTCTTCTCAACATTTTCTTCTTTGGCCTAATTCCACCCATCGTGGGCTTATTATAGTCTCACACACACAGCACACATGGGGATCCTAAGGTTTAGGAATTGGATGAATTAATTTTGTAGTTCGGTTTTATTGAATCATTTCCTTTGCATTCATTGTTGTGCAGTGATCATAGTGTTATGGAGAGGCAAGGCTATGATAACCATGTAACTACTATGGTCAGATCGTTGTTAGATTCAAATAGATCGACTAAATTCATCGGTCATCCATGTCACGCCTCTACTCTAGGAGTGATGGGAGGGTGGTCCCTCCCATCGTTATGTTAAGGGCAGCTTTGATCTACTGGCAGTCTCATTTTATTACTCTTTCACCACTATTTACGCTATGCTTTTTGCCTGTGATATGCGGACACTCTCATTTATTACCCTTTCACCAACACTGAAGCTATGGTTTTTGAGTTATAAAAATAATGTTAACCTAAGGTCGTTCAACCTTTTTTTTTGCAGTAGCAGAGAATTGAGGCAGGGTTTCCCCCTCTCTCCTCTCCTTTTTATTGTGGTCATGGAAGGCTTTTCCTTGCTTCTAAAAAACATTCAATTTGAAGGGAAAATTACTGGTGTTAAAGTATCGAGAGTTGTCCGTATTTTGCATTTACTGTTCGCTGACAATGTTCTTATAATGACTAACGATTCCATATAGGGATGGACAGTGATTGATCATATCCTGAAACTTTTCTGCAAAGCCTCGGGCCTCATGATTAACTGGAATAAATCAACCTTCCACTACTCAAATATACCTGACCACTCACTCGCTCTACTACAAACTTGGTTTCCTCGTAGATTCATACATCTCTCTGAAGGATTCAAGTATTTGGGATATTTTTTAAAAGCAAATCTTCTCAAACCCTCAGACTGGAACTGGCTCATTACTAAAGTTGAGAAAAGAATTAGACACTGGTATAATCAATGGCTCACCCTAGGAGGCCGCCTCACTCTTATCAAAGTGGTTTTGGAAGGATAACCTGTCTTCTAGATGGCACTAGTTGCTAACCCCATCTCAATGCTAAACAAGCTAAGGAAGTTGTACTTTAAATTTCTCTAGTTGGGATGCTCAAATCATAGTAGACAACACCTGTGCAACTGGGAATTACTAGCCAAACCAAAAAAGAAAGGGGGTTGGGGAATCAGAAGTCCTCTCCACTCCTCACTAGCACTCGCTACTAGCACTCCCTGGCGACCTGTCACTCATACAGGGATCTGGCACACAATGATCAAAGACAAATATTTTCCCTATACCTCAGTGGACACTTGGATCAAAACTGCAGTCCCTTGTACAGGATCGGCCTCCTCTCTCTGGAAAAATATCACTAAAGTTGTCAGCTGGATTACAAACTTGCTTTGCTGGGTCCCGAGATCGAAGCTTTCCATCATCATAGGCTCAGATCACATAGTCGGTATGGAACATCTCTCTCTCTCCTTTCACCATGACTGATCACTGCTTTAAATGCAAGAAACATATATTTCCTTTTTTAAGAAATCGCGCCTTGTAGACCGGGTTCCCTTATAAATACATGGAAAACAAGTTTGGAACTTGATCTCCCTCTGTCTCTTGAGCCTCAGTGGACAGTTTATTGTCAGACTCTAGGGGCTACAGGCTTCCAACTGCTTCCTACCACAGACAGACAAACTTGGATGGGGGGCGATCGCTCGGGCACTCTAACCGTAAATAATTTATACACAGAACTCTCTAATCGATCTTGGCCACTCTCTATCGACGGTTGGAGGCGCAGTATCTAGTCCTGGAATCTTGCACCCAAAATTAAATTGTTTCTTTGTCTCTCTCTCGAAAACAAGATTAAAACTTGGGACGTGCTCTTAAAGAATGGATGGGTCGGTCCCAACATCTGTCACCTCTTCCAAAAAGATGCATAATCTGTCTAACACATCTTTATAAATTGTGCCTTTACCCATAAAGTCTGGTCTATAATTGTTGCAACACTTCACTCACCACTTACCTGGGACGGACCCAACCTAGCAACTTTCTTCGATAGTTGGTCTTCACTCGCTCATTCCTCCCTCAACCTTCCACCAATGATCTGTTGGTTTATTTGGCTCGACAGAAATATTTTTATCTTCGCTAACCAAACCCCCTTTGCCTTCTCAATGGCCTACAAATCTCTTGGAATGCACAAACACTGGTCATCCATCTCCCCTAGAACTGATACCATCAAGAATAAATGCCAAGCTAGCCCTCCGATGGACTTCCCCACAGCCTACTTTGATGGAGCCTCACAATTAAACAACTCACAGAGTGGTGTTCGCGGTGTAATACATATCACACAAAATACCCAGTGCAAATGGACATTCAATTGCGGGAAAGGCACAAACACCCGAGCCGGGTTATTGGGTGCCTGGGCCTCTCTCCTCCTTGCTTCCAGATTTCATTTAGTCACTCTATCCCTATTTGGGGATTCTCGAATCATTATAGACTGGATGAATTACAAGGATAAGCTACAGGTTTATTGCCTTCAGGGCTAGATGGACAGAATCAGATTACTCTAATCATCCTTCACCAAACTCTCAGCTACCCACATCTACCGGGATAGAAACAAAGTTGTTGATCTTCTCTCCAAGGTGGATCTTAAAAAAAAAATTGGCTCTATCTCGTACAACATCTAGATGGATGGGAATGAGGGCCACACACAGGTTCTAAATATTTTCTAGTTTCAAGACAGCCTACACTTATCAATAATTCGTCAAGATGGAACATCCAAAGGATTTGCACAATGTCCCCTCACTATTTTACTGATCTCCAATTTATTTTCTTATTGTTTTGTATCTCTGAGAAGTAGCTCCAGCCTGTAAAATCACAGATCAAATATCATATTTGCACTTATCATACACTCCCTGGATATTTGATATCCATTGCATTGTAATCTTAGAGTTGAGAACAAATTATATAACTAATATAATGGTGCAATTTTTTTGTGGAAAAAAACAAAAACCTCTATTTTCCCATTTCCTATACGTGACACCTCACATGTTTCCTTGACATTGACATACCATTAATGAAACCTCAAGCCATCCACACGGTCGAACATGTAAGAAGACATGAGGCAGTCTCCATGAACATCGCCACAGCCCAAGATGCTCTCACTTGATATGTGGAGGAGCTGAAACATGTCATTGAGAATCAAGGGTGACTTAACATGGCTTTGGAGGTGTGCCCTGTTGGACATTGGATTCAGTGTTTCTCGTGAGTTTTGTGACATGGGTTAACCCCCTCTTATGGATTCTAACTTTGGAAATTGTGGCGGACAGTAAAGCCTACGAGTTTTGGTCTAACGACAATTGCAGTCCAACAAATGGTATCAGAGAAACATGTTTCAAGTTTGAAACTCAAATGGAACGTGTTGGGGGGAGATTGTTGGACATTGGATTCAACGCTCCCCGCGAGTTTCGTGACATGGGTTAACCCCCTCTTGTGGATCCTAACTCTAGTGATTGTGGCAGAGATTAAAGCCTACATGTTTTGGTCTAATGAAAATCATAATCCAACATGCCCTAAGCGACCAATAAACACATTTTTTTAATAGACAAAATGGTGTGTAGCTAGTATCGATAGTCCGCAAACCAGTACTAGCAGGAACTTGTGACGTGGCAAGGGTCGAGATGTCGCACCTTGGGGACGCCTACCCTTCGAGCCTCATCACAACGGGCCTAATAGAGATAATCATGTGCAACTTCTACCCCTCGTTGGTTTTGAACCTGTGACCTTTAAGGAAAAAACACATGTTCTTAACCATTCAACCCACTCAAGCTAGAAATACAACAAAAAAACACATTACCAATAAAGTTACAATTGACTAATAAAACATCCATTTACTTTTCTTTATTACCTACTACCTTTTGGAGTTATCACAATTGAAGATCTTAAAACACTCTACAACCTAGAATCCTCAAAAAAATACAAAACAACATTTTTTATATTTTTTTAATTAAAAAATAATATTTTATATTTTAACCAGCTTTCATCCTTTATCGTTTATATATAAATTTTCAAACTCCAATATTAAACAATTTATTTGTTCACCTTAAATATTATATTCAACATTTAATATTTATCTTTTAAATCCTCTTTTACTTGTTGGAAAATTGTATTTTTAAGTTGAAATACAAAGTTACTATACTTAAAAGTTAAAGTGAATGTATATAAATTTTCAAACTCCAATATTAAACAATTTATTTGTTCACCTTAAATATTATATTCAACATTTAATATTTATCTTTTAAATCCTCTTTTACTTGTTGGAAAATTGTATTTTTAAGTTGAAATACAAAGTTACTATACTTAAAAGTTAAAGTGAATGTATTAATTTGATTGTAATATAATGTTTATAGGTTTATAATCTGTATTTTGTAAATTAATTTTATTTTTCAATTTAATTATTAAAATTTATAGTATGAAATTTTAAATAATATTAATTGAATTATATCACTTGATTTGGTTAAAAGATTTCAATCTATTTCTTAATCCTTAATGTATCTTTTTCTTTTATAGATTTTCAATTAAATCAATTTTATCTTTCAATTTAATTATCAAATGATAGTAATTTGAATTTTAAAATAATATTAATTGAATTATATTATTTGATTTGGTTAAAAAATTTCAATCTTTTTCTTAATTTTTAATATATCTTTCTTTTTTATAGATTTCTAAACAAATCATAAAGCAAGGTTTTAATAAAATCATAAAATGGTGGGTTAATTAGTGGGAGGTCATAGGTTCCAGAGGGAGTAGGATCCCTTGTTCCACAAACAAAGAAGTTTCATACTCTAATTTAGTGTCTGATTTTAATATAATAAACTTAGTTACTTATAAAATAATAATTATTTTTTCATTTCTAACTTAAACATTTTATAATTATTTCTTTTCATTTCTAACTTTATTAGAAATTTAAATAATATTTATTAAATTATATCATTTAACTTGCTAAAAAAAATTAGAAATAATTTAATTAAATACATAATTTTTTAAATTCAATTTTAATATATTAAACATACATATTTATAAGACAATGATTTCTTTTTTATTTCTAACTTAAACATTTAGTTCACCATACATGCCCACACTTATTTATTTGGTACTATAGAGAATTCTACATGAAATCCCCACTCAACTTTTCAAATAATGTTTTTAAATGCATTCAATTTAAAATGGTTTCCCCTCTAACTTTGTGAAATTTGAACCTTCCTCAAAATGGTCTCTCTCTCTCTCTCTCTCTCTCTCTCTCTCTCTCTCTCTACTTCGGTCTCTCCCTCTCTTCCCCTCTTTCACCCCCTCAGAGAGAGAGAGAGAGAGAGACNAGAGAGAGAGATGGAAGGGAAGAGAGAGAAAGAGAGGAAGGGAGAGAGAGAGAGAGAGAGGGAGGTGTAGTGGCCGAATTTAATTTAACATCTAGTAATTCTACAACAAGAGAGTAATTTCTACTAGGTTTATGAAAGTTCAATAATTTCAAAATATTTTAACACGTACGCATGTAAATTTAACAATGAATAATAAATTTAATAACATATTAAAAACAATTGCAAAATTTTAAATACCTGAACCTGATGCTAATAACCCTCCGTTTGTCTAAATGCCTTCTTCACCGCTGTTGCACTATAAAACAATGCCCAAAACCTAGTTCCTCCCTGCCAACTAGGTAACTTCCTAGCTCCAGGATATCATATGGATATCCTGGCCCCCGTGCCCAAAA
>JASDQU010099229.1:10349-21248 GCA_032191745.1 Picea mariana
GGGGGGGGGGGAATTAGGAGGATATGTTCAACTGGACATGACTTGCGCTATGATACCAATTTTTGGTGGGAAATTCACGCAATTGTACAAAGAAACTAGACTAGCGTATATTGTAAGTGACCCGCAAAACCCCAATAATTACCCAGTCTATGTTGTTGATCAAGACTTAGAAAATTGTATATTATCTATAGAAGACGATTTCGAAGAATGTACAGAAGAAGAAAATAAAAAATTAGAAATAACAAAGAAAAATGTAAATAATAGAGAAGGAATGTGGAAAATGTTCTGCGATGGTGCCTCATCCTGCGAAGGAGCAGGAGCTGGAGTTTTATTCGTAGCACTAGGTGATGAGTATGTTATTCCCTTCTCTTATAGGTTACAATGGGATATCGATTATACGAATAATGTCTGTGAATATGAAGCTTTGGTTTTAAGATTAGAAGTTGCTAGGAAGTTAAAAATCGAACATCTAATAGTTTATGGTGATGCAGAGCTTATTGTAAAACAAGTGAAACAACAGTATCAAGCTAAGTACCCAAGGTTGAGATCATACAAGAATTGCACCTGGGATATTATAGAGAATTCTTCTAATCTTTTAACATACACTCTATTCCCAGAATGGAGAACCAACAAGTTGATTCCTTGGCCAAGGTTGTTGTGACCTTCATATCGCTCATTATCTTGAAACTGAAGTATCACATTGAGATGAGACAGAGAACCTCGATCCCGAACAATGTCCAACACTGGCAAGTGTTTGAAGACGACAAACAAATTAAACAGTTCCTGGAGATGATTGATGAGTTTTCTGAAACTCACATAGATCAGGAAAACCAGAATGATCCTACTTGGATTATGCAAGAAGGGGAGAACCCATAAAAATTCCAAGACAAGATCGTGAACCACCGTATGCTCGTGCTTAAGAACAATCAGATTCCCAGAGGCCTGGTCCCCTTAGAAAACTGTTTGACCAAGATGGCATTCCCTTAAAGACTACCTTACATCCTCAACCCGAGGAATTTGAAGACTGTAATGTGGGAACCAACGAAGATCAAAAAATGGTCAAGATATCAAAGTACCAACCGGCCCAAATGAAAAGTAAGTGCGTCGAGTTGCTTAGGTAGTACAAGTACGTTTTTGCCTAGTCTTATGATGATATGAAAACTTATGACACCTCTGTTATTGAACATAAGATTCCTCTAAAACATGGTATTAAACCTTTTAGGCAGAAACTAAGACAGATAAACCCTATTCTTCTTCCAGTGATAGAAAGGGAAGTCAAGAAACTTCTCGATGCAAAAATTATTGTCCCACTCGAGTATTCCGAATGGGTAGCGAATTTAGTCCCCGTCAGAAAGAAAAATGGCAAAATAAGGCTATGCGTAGATTTCAGAAACTTAAATCGGTCGTCCCTCAAAGACAACTACCCACTCCCGAAAATGGATCATGTTCTAGAAAAGGTAGTTGGGGCTAACATGATGTCCATGATTGATGGTTTTTCTGGATACAATCAAATTGTTGTCCATGAAGACGACAGAGAAAAGACTGTGTTTACCACCCCGTGGGGAAATTTTATGTACGATAAAATGCCATTTGATTTGATGAATGCAAGGGCTACTTTCCAGAGAGTGATGGACATCGCATTCGTAGGTGAGAAAGACAAATTCATTGTTATTTATCGTGATGACTTGACGGTTTTTTCTAACTTTGATGCAGAACATCGACTACACCTCAAGTAGACCTTCGAAAATGCAGAAAGTTCAGTTTGTCTTTTAATCCTAAGAAATCACATTTCGTTATGCAAGAAGGTAATCTCTTGGGTCATATAGTGTCAAAAGAAGGAATCGAGGTTGACCCTAAACGAGTTGAGGCTATAGACACAATTAATATTCCTAGGAACATAAAAGAAATTCAATCTTTTTTAGGAAGGATAAACTTTTTGAGAAGATTCATTCCCAATTTCGCTGAAATAATTAAAATGATTACATATATGTTGAAGAAAGACAACAAAGTGAAATGGATCGTTGAAGCTAAAGCATCATTTGAGCCCGTCAAGAAGGCAATAGGGGAAGCACCAGTGTTAGCGAGTCCAGACTATACAAAGGAATTCTTGATCTTTTCGTTTGCTTCTGAACATACTGTTGCAGCGGTACTCCTGCAAAAGAATAAGGAAGGATTCGAGCAACCAATATCTTTTTTCAACAAAAGCCTTAGGGATGCAGAATTAAGGTACAACATACTTGAAAACCAAGCATACACAATGGTGAAGGCTCTCAAGGTTTTCAAGACATATATATTGCATTCCAAGATAATCGTTTACGTGCCAACTAATGCTATCAAAGACATTTTAGTTCAACTAGATAGTGATGGGAGAAGAGGATGATGGCTGGATAAAATTCAGGAATTTGATCTAGAAGTGAAACCGACCAAGCTAGTCAAAGGTCAAGGCTTGGCAAAACTATTATCCGAATCAAATTTCAGGCCGCTCGAGATAAATCACCTAGAATCACATGGATATATCCCAGATGTATAGGAGCTTGACGATCAAACCCCTACGATTCAGATCGAAGATAAGTTTTCTTCCTTTGCTTGGTATTGCGATATTGTTTCATACCTCCTTACCCTTCAGTGCCCGAATGACATGACTCCATCCAAGGTAAGAACTTTGAAGTTTTACGTAATTAAATATTGTATTATTGATGCCCAACTATACTGGAAGGATCCTCTAGGTTTCTTGTTATGTTGCTTAACAAAACCTGAAACATAAGGTGTCATAATAGAATTTCATGAAGGAGTAGGAGGAGGACACCATGTTTGGAGGGCAACGACCTACAAGATTTTGAGAGTTGGATATTATTGGCCAAAGTTATTTACTGATGTGAATGCCAAGGTCAAAGCCTGCAACTCTTGCCAGTTGTTCTCTGGTAAGCAAAAGCTCCCTGCACTAACTTTGATCCCGATCAAAGTAGAAGCTCCTTTTCAACAATGGGGACTGGAATTCATCGGAGAAATCCATCCGCAATCGAGCGCTCAACACATATGGATTTTAACTGCTACTGATTACTTCATGAAGTGGGTAGAAGCCATTCCGACTCAGAATGCTACAGATTCGGTAGTAATAAACTTCTTCGAAGAGAACATCCTGTCAAGATTTGGTTGTCCTCGAAAAATAGTCACTGAAAATGCCCAAGCTTTCAAATCTATGGCAATGGTCCATTTCTACCAAACATACAACATTGTGTTAGGACATTCTACAACCTATATCCTCAAGGGAATGGGTTGGCCGAATCGTCTAACAAAAGCTTAATGACTATAATTAAAAAGGTGTTGACAAAAAATAAGAAGGCTTGGCACATTCACTTGAAATACACCTTATGGGCGAATCAAATCGGCACCAAGAAATCAATACGTCCCCTTTTCAATTGGTTTATGGTACTGACATTGTACTTCCTATCAATCTTGCTCTTCCTGTGATGAAGCTCTGGAAGGATGCAATTGAAGAGCCAAACGACGTTACTAGAAGGATGAATCAAATGATCGAAGTCCAGCAAAATAGGGCTAAAGTAGATGACAAACTTCAAAAGTACTGAGATAATATGAAGGCCCTTTTTGATAAAAAATAACTAAAGACATGGAGTTTCTCCCTGGCAATCTAGTTTTGAAGTGGGACGCTAGGAAAGAAGATGCGGGGAAACACAACAACTTATACCATCTCTGGTTCGGACCATTCAGGATTGTAGTTGATGAGGGGAAAAATTCATTCTTACCGAAAAACCTCGACGGAAAAATTCTTAACGCTCCTACCAATGGGCGTTACCTAAAACATTTTATGCAATAATCATATTTCAGATTCCCATTGTATATACCGATTTTGGCTTCCTGTTTCGATTTGCAATTTTATTTTTCTTTTGTAAATTATCCAAATTTTACTTTTACTGTAAATAAACCAGTTTTACTCGATATCCTCAAAGAAAAATATAAAAGCATCTATACCACATATCATTTATATGTTGTGGAATTTTCTGACATTTCCTATTTTGGTTCCTGTGCAGAATACTTATCGTCAGTTGAGAGATAAGGATACATCAAAATCCAAAACTCATTTTTCAAAAAACATTCGCTTTCTCTCAAAACATGTGATAAATTAATGATTTAATTGATTAAAAATACAGAGGAAATCTGAGGTATGAACTCCTACCCCGCTAGTTCAATCTAAAATTTTAAAGGAAATCTTATCGGATGTAAAGGAGGTTTCACTCCTGTAGATATTGTCACTTGATCAAAGATCAGAGAAATATGAAATTACGGCTTAATTCTGAAGCCTTCTCTAAATGAAATAAAAAGAAAAAGAAAATACGAATAAAAAAGGGGCTTGAAAGGAAGTTTGAGAATCAATAATCAAACTTGTGTCAGAATGAGATTCTCTTTTGTCTGCCCCTCTAAAAACATATCAAATAATCATTTTGTTTTGCCTATTCCCGACCTTTTATTCTTTTCCAATTTTCGTTACCTTCCCCGGGTCTTCATAGAAAGGAAGAATTATACCTTGACTCTGAAAACTTAAAAACATATCACCGAAGTAAGATAAGGAAAAAATCTTTATGTTCCTTTGATTTTAACTGAAAGAAATTATGTTCAGGCTAATCCTAATAACTTTAGATCTTCTATAAGATTTTAATTTGACCAATTCGCTCAAGGTCGATCCCTGAAAATCACAATCCCTATAAAATCTTCCCTATAGGCGAAGGTGTATTTTAAAATCAGAAGGAATTTAGTTTCAAAGTATACATAAAAAATTATGACAGACCTTCCTTTAAAAGCTTTTTAACAAATATCATCCCTTGTATGATGCATACAAATTGATTGCCCCCACTTCAAAATATTTAAAATATAAGACAGATAGTGAAAGGAAATTCATAATCTGATTGCCCCCATCTCGTCTAAGAGAAATGGTGAAAGGAAATTCGTAATTCGATTGCCCCCATTTTGTCCAAAAAGAGATGATGAAAGGAAATTCATGTAATAATTGCCCTCATCTCGGAAAAATGCAAAAATGCTAATTGAAGTGGTGAAAGGAAATTCAATGGGAGAAGTAGATAACTTCACCGGGGTACTAAACATGCTCGCTGGAAGTGAAGCAATATCTATGGTATTTGTGTGGTTGTCATATATATCTATATGACATACTCTGACATATGATTCTCTTTCTGGTAATATTTACATTTTGAACCTATGAGGGGTTCCCTAAATAAATTGTTACATCTACTTGACCTTGATGCGAACGAAATCGGTCGAAGTCTAATATTTTGGTTAAAGTTCTTTCAATTATCTTAAACAGATCCGAAATCAGTTTCAAGAAAGGGAGATTTTAAATAGCCTAACTTGAGATCAACAATCGGGGGTGTTTCGAAAGTTTTTTGAGATTCGGTTGAAGTTCGTTTTTTTTTTTCTCCGTGTGCTTAATTCCTAAAAGTGTTTCCCAGAAATACATGAATAACTCCATTTTCCCAATAAAGGCACTCGGTTTATCGTTCTTTCGCGTCTTATAGGGAAACGTGATCCCCAGATGGAGCGTATATTGGAACACATACAATCCTGAACTTTTGAGCACTATACGTTTCACCTCATGAAAATATAATTCTACTCGAAGAAAACGGAAAATTGGTAAATGGCATTTCCCTTTAAGGCGCGCATGAGATCCACCGTTGACGAGTTTTCCTTTTGATCGAACGATCCTAATTACTCTGAAGTTTTGGAGCCACCTAAATTTTATAGAGATAAATCTATAACGTTCGTGTCGGAGCTCCACGCTTCAGATGTTGCAATAAGTCTTAACAATAAAAACTCCGAAGCTTTGAAACCCAAAAGTTTCTGCTTGTTGCTTTCCCTAAAATTTTTTAAAGGCACAAGTCGTAAGACACGTGTACCTTCCGAGTCTTTCCCGGGTTGACACGTGGAACCTCCCTTTCCTCGACACGTCAGAATGACATAATCTACAACATGTCACTACGGGAGATAACCCTTCGGGATTTTAGCGAAGAATGAATTCATGAATCACCGAAATATCAAAAAACCGAAGTATTAAACGTCAAATAACTAAGTTAAACATAATCAGTGACTTCTTAGTTCAGTTTTCGGATGTTTCCCCTGCATGATATTCTAAAGTTTCTGAAGCCCGGACTCTTGAAATACTTCAAGTTAACTGCAATATCTTAAACATGATTAATTAAAGTTTTACAAGTGATTATTCAAAGATTAATCTTGTCACGGATTCAAGATTTGGGAGGTTCCCACTCTGTCACATCAAAAACTCCCGAACCGAACCGTCGAAGTGTTGGTGGCAATTATGACTAGTTAAGGATAATGATTCAAACACAGATTGCGGATCACCAACTAGACTTTCCCATCAAGCGTTAATAAATTTCTCGTCAGTGAAGTTATACGAAAAGCGATGATTCTATTTTGAATAAAAGCACTTCGATTTCAAATTCATTTTCACTTTTTGCAATTAGCAAGCTTTATCTGTTTGAAGGATTCACGAGTTTTCTTTGCAAACAGGTAATTTCTCTCTGTCTCCTTAGAAGTTATGGCGCCACGAAAAATGACGAAAAGGCCTGATGCGAAGAGCGAGAATTCAAACCCAAATGCGGGCGTTCTGTCAGACACAATGCCACGACCCACAGACACTGTTAAAACTTGGATGTAGGTGTTCGATATTTTAGAGCGTGAAATCATAAATTGCCCCGAAGACTCTGTCGAAGAGGAGGGCGACACTTATACAGCTAAAATCAGACATATAGCGCAGTCGAAGCTGCACAAAGTAGCGACACGACCGAGGCTCATGCCTTATAACGACATGATAATTTGGGATTTGGATCACGTTGACATCCAAACCAAGAGCATCGTCAACCATCAGAAGTTCGTTGTCAGCTCTTTCCGACTAGAACACATGCAAGTAATGTATAAAGTATCCCCTAATCCTAGATATACATTCAATGTTGCATTCATTCTGGAGTTCGAGCAAAAGGAGTGCATCCAGTAGGATAGGAATTGTCCCGATATAATCAATTCTTGGTGGGGGCACCCAGAGAGATTCAGAACTGATGCTCATGGTTTATATGCCACAACGTTTTTTGATGCTCATATGGTGTATGTAGCCATCATGCTATGCCGATTATTCGAAAAGAAGAGCACTACTCACTTCTCGATGGAATGGATATCCATCATGCATGAAGTAGCAGAGGGTTTCACTTTCAATTGGGCCAAAATGTTATTTGATAACTTGGCCAAAGAGATTGCAGAATATAAAACAACAAAGTCAAAAGGACAACCCGCCCCCTTATACATGTTAGCATATATCATAGACACCATATGTTTCATGATGCCTTTCCCACTGATGAATTGGAGTTGGACCCCGACGAGTGTCGAGTCCATTCATTTCTATCATTCCAAGCTATGGGAAGAAAATGCCAAAGATTTCTTTTATGAAATCTATCACAATGTGGTGATTCCTGTTCATATAGCTCTATATGGCCACCCACCTCCTCGAATTTCAGACAAGATTATGGGAAACCTGGGTAAGCTAGCATATTGGTTTATTGAGGAGAACTTCTCCTACATCAGGGTTTTTGGGTTCTTGGTTCCTCCCCATGCTCTCCCACGATTCTTACTGGACCGACTGGTATGCAGAGAAGTGGCCTACCAGATAGTAACAAGAAGCATCAACAAAGAGCTGAAGGCAACACAGAAAAAGGTATGGTCGACTTTTCCCATTCAGGTTGGCATGCTTTCATTGATGTATTTTGGTCACTCCAAAGTGGAGGCTGCGAATCTAGAAGATGTCAAATCGGCTGACATTGAGTTCAAAAGACACGATCCACGTAGGATTATGGAAAACCACCTAGCCCGGATCAACATGAAAATATATGTGCACAAGAACTCCATGTATGATGAAATATTCAGGGGAGTTAAATCTTATGAGGAGGTACAAGACAGATTCTTAAGGCTTCCCCCGGACCAACAAGCTGGTTTTATCAGTTTTCAAAAGCACAGGTGGAATAGCCTATCGAGGGTACTGCAAGGAGAGCAAATTGCCACTCCCCCTTCTAAGGAAGCTAGGTCAACAGGTTCTGAAGCCAGTCACTCTGGTAAGCATAAAGTTGAGGAAACCTCGAAGAGCTCGGAGGTATTGACACATAAATTAGAAGCATCACTATCAGGTCAGCTAGGCCCCCAGACAAAAGCTCAACTTGAGGATTTCCTGAAGCAGGGACAAAATGCACCTTCCTCGTCACCAACTACCCCTGCTGGCACCTAAAATATAATAGAGCAACAACAATCCACATAGATTGGTACTCCCATTACATCACTGGCACCTCTGTAATACAACCTCGAAAATCCTAATTCTGAAATTGTTTTTTGTAGACGATATTACCCCTATCTCACCCGAAGAAATGCCTCCTTCAGATTTCTTTTTTAGTAGAAAACGAAAGGCCATCGTAAAAAGGGAATTACACTATAAGGATGGAGTGATGACTAAGAGGTAGAGAATGGTGTATGATGGAAATAATCGAGATGATCCAGAATTCGCAAAAGAAGGCACGGGTTCGTTAGGTGCTTTTTCCACGATGAATCAATGGTCTGTGGACAATTTGATCGAACAACTGCGACAGAAGTGCCTATTGGTAGAGCACTTCAAAAGTCAAATAAAGGCCATGGAACAGACTATAAGGGACAAGATGAGCCACAACTTCGAGCAAATTAGAGTCCACGATCAACAACAAATCCAACAGCTTCAAGCCAACCTTGATCAGCTCCATCAGAGTTCGCAAACCAACCGAGGACTGGTCATTGAGCACGATGAATTGATAAAGCAATTGCAAGATATATTGGACCTAATCGAAGGTACCTCGATAGATCTCTCAGCCTTCCAAACTCAAGCACGGGAAATAAATGAGAAGCTAGAAATTGCCCTGCAAGACCTTTTTATGAATGTTTATGCCATCCAGAAGTGCTACCAGGAAGTAGACCTTGCTCTAAAGGATATCTATATTAAGGAAAGAGAAGCTTGCTTAGCCCGATCTAGGTTTCAAGAAGCCATCATATTGGTGCATATAGATAATACCCTTGATTTTTCTCTGCTCTCCCCTTCTGAACAATTACAAGGTGATATGGCCCTAAAGGTGTGGGAAACAAATTTGGCAGAGAGCAAAAGATTAGCCAGGGAGGTAAAGGACACTTGTCAAGAAGCGTTGTCATCATTAGACAAGAGACTAATTGATTTTGAGGGAAGTAGTATCGCGGAGGCCCTGGGGCAAATCGATATTGAAATGAATGAACATAATTCCACAAAGAGAAAGGAATAAACTCTAACAACCATTCAGGAAATGAGCCAAATTGATCTTCTTAAGATCAATAAGTGGCTAGTAAGTCCAAGCTCATAGCTCCAAGCCACAACTTAGGAAATAAAAATGATACAAGAAAAGTTGCCTCGGGTAGAGAGGAGATTATTCACTTTTGAGGTAAATGAATCGATTGAGCCCTCAAAGTTCATAGTGGAATTATTGAATAGATGCAACCAATGTATCGAACATGGGAAATCAATCATATCTGGAAGCAAAGAAGGAAACATGCATAGTGCCTTTTCTTTTTACCCTCCCTACCTTTTACCTTCCTACAACCACTTATCTCATTCATTCACATTCTAATCTTCACACGTCCCTGATTCATCATCATACACCCATTTCACTGTCATCCTCCCCACAAACAGTTACTTTTTCTTATGCTCGTTATACATTCCTTGACGAGCCATGAAGTGCTACTCATCCGATTGTCATTCCTCCATGACCCCGACTGTGTCTCATTACATTGTTGAACATAGCTGGAGGGATAGATGGCAACATACAAAAAATGGACAGGACAATATGCCGAATCATTAAGGAGGTCAGAAGACAGTTGTGTCCAACCTAAAGGACTAAAGGAAAGTGGCGTTTTTGCCCAACAAATGAAGAGACAGAGGAGATTTCCAGCAGAGCTCATCAGATTTTACATGTTGTTGTCTTATTCAAATATATGCTATTTTTATTGTAAGAAGTCCAACCGTTTTGAGTGGTGATAGTTTTTGTATAAATACATAAATTCAAGATCTATTCAAGGCTGCTTCTTGCCAGATGTAATAAAGAAAACTCTCTTTTTGAGTATTAATACAAGTGCAGACAAAGATTCCAAATTTTGTTCAGTTTGAGTTATGTGCTTCTTATGTATTTCCACATCTCCAAATTTCCTTATGTAATTCCTTGATAAGCGATTGATTGCAATTTAGAATCACAACTACTGTAATCATATTATATCATCAATTCGTTAAGTAAGCAATTTTTCCTATGTATTTACTGTAAGTAATACAAGACCTGTAAGCTGCATGAATTACTGCATTTCATATCTTGTTCAAGGGTACACTCTCCATTTTTCTTCCACTGCAAACAAGGTGAGACTCTTCTGAAATTGATGCCTAACTTTGTTTAGCAGTTTTGTAACCTTCCTTCATACCATTCGATATTATTAGTGTGACTCAGACAACGGAATACGACCTCTGTAATGTCCTATAATTAATTCCATTTAAGGACCTTTTCTTATATAACTAAAGGTAGAAAAAACATTATTTTAAAACATTTTCTTTAAACACTCGTGATGCCTGACATTACTCTTGGAGCCTCAGGTTTAATCTCAGGAACAACAAAGATCATAATAATAGAGCACAAGTGACATAGGGATGGTCGGGATAAACAAGTTGAAAGGAAATTCAGTTGGTCGACTTAGGTAAACTTCCCTTGAACAAGTATGCACGACAAATAACTTGACTTGACAACATTAACTCAGACGAAGAACATAACACTGGTCGTGGAC
>JASDQU010099230.1:1896-11967 GCA_032191745.1 Picea mariana
ATTCCCTTCTGTTCGCCATGGCTCCAGTGGTAAGGATTGAGCCCAATGGCATCCAAACCTTGCTATCGTATGATAATGCCAGGGACAATTTAGAAAGGAATGGTTGGCGTTTATTCATTGAAAAATTTAAGGGTTTCAATCTGAGAGTTGCCCAAGAGTTTGCATTGACCTTCGATGGTTGCAGAGCAAAGATAGGTGACGTGCAGCTAAAGGTAACTGAGGAGTTTTTAAACCAGGCCACCGGTTTACCAGCTGTTGGGAAAAAATGGTTCAAGAATGAAAAAGTTGAAGAAGTCCCCTAGACTTTGATGTTCACCTCATGAAAAATTACTAGTTGCGACCGAGGTATGCCAGTCTCATCCTTAAAACCTAGGTGGCATGATCTACTTGCTATTGTGAAAGAATTCATTACGTGTGAAGGAAGATTTGGGTTAGTTTTCCTCTATCATCTGCAATTGCTTATGAGTTTCATTGACTTCCCGTTGAACATGCCCCACTTCCTGCTTAGAATCCTGTACAAGATGGGAAAATGGTTTAAGAGGCAGAGGTTTGATTTGAGTTTATTCCATCATGGTTTAGTTAAAATTATCCTTATGCATCAGTTGCAATTACAAAATGATTGTTGGGATGCATTTGTTTTACGAAATGGCTTTGGCAACAGTGAGTTGGGACAGGTTGATAAACCGGTTATTGTTGAAACCCTTGTGAAACCTACTGCTTCTCCTCCACCACTCCTGCCCTGTGATCTTGCCCCTAATATTGAATGCTCGACCTACCCTAATGTTACTCAACCAGATAATCAACCGGGTTCGCACCCAAAGAGTTGCACTAGAACTGTTAAAAAATCCATGGGGAAGAAGCTAAAGGGGAGTGTCGATGTTAATCAAAAAAATAAAAGGGTTGGTCGTTTGATTTCACGATGTGCTCGAAATAAATTCAAACTTTGTGCAGACACAAAAAACACAATTGAGGTAAGTGAAGACTCGGATTCAGAAATTGAAAGGTTTTTGGCCGAAGAAGACCCTGTGTCATACGGGCTCTGTCCTGACACACCCTATGACTATGTAAACAACTTGCCTGCATGTCTAAAGGGTAACCCAGAATTCTCAGGCATTCGACTCTGTGATAAACCTACCTTTTGCATGGACGCTTCTCCAATCCTTAATGCTATCAGTGCCAATGCACAGTCTCTGCAGCCACAGTGTGATGAATGTTGATCCTGGATTGATAGGTATTATACAGATGTGCCTTTGCTATAGTCTCAGCTTAAATCTTTAAAATACCAAGTGGATTTGTTGACAAATGAGAACAATAGACTCCAATCCATAACTCATGCAAAGGAGAAACGCCTAAAAACTACAGGATCTGTCATTTTTAAGAATGTAGAGGCAACAACAACAATCATAAACTCCAAGATTGCTTGATATGTTTTGATACCGTGATTTGAGGTATGATATTTTTGGATTTTAGTATGATTTCGTTAATCTCAAGTTAGGATATATGGTTTTATTGAATAGATTACCTTTCTTATAAAGATAAGCTTGTTTTGTTTGTTGAATAAAATATGATTGTAGTTGTAATTATAACTAGCTATAGAATCTAAGATTATGTAGCCAGTTAGAAAAATTTGAATTGCTTGATTTGACAATTTAAGACATATCTAAAATCTTCCCCTTTTCATTTGTTTTCAAGAACCCATGATTTCCAAGGAGATATGAAGCACCATTGACATCTTCTAGCCATATCAACTTTGTGTTTTTTTTTAGTAAATAGATTAGGCTGTTGGTATTTTGATATCAAGTAAAATCAGGGAGGTTGCATCCCCCATATTTTTGGAACAGATTTGATATTATCAACAGGAAACATTTTGTTCCTGGAACCTATATAAGCATGTTATTTTGTAAACATGAGACAATCTCTGCCTAGGGAAAAACTATGGATTTCTCATTTACAGACTTGGATGAAATATAATACTCGTCACAGCTTTAGCTTCTCTGTATTGTGTTTTTATTCAAGTCATGTTTATTTCAATTTGTAAATATATTATGATTGCTTTCGCTGTCATGGTTTACTACAAGTTGATAGAATAGAAGTTTATATGTTGTCCATGTTTCATGTTCCAGATTTAACACACAGTAATCATTCATTCAATTTGAATTAAGAGGTTTATCTTTGATTTCGATCAAATGTTTATACGCAAGTTCTCACAACAAAGTTTTTCTTAATGTGGTTGCTTGTAAAATTATGAGATTGTTGTGATCGTATCTCTTATATGTTCTATCATTCGAATTCCATCATTACTGCTTCACATTTATGATAAGAAATTGTAGGATCTGCTATATGTTTACCTCATTAGACAAGGAGATCGGATGTTACACACTGAACAAATATTGGATGCGACAACAGGTTAGCCTGTTATTTGATTTCGTTAGCATAATAAATATAGAAGCCCCCTGTAGTTAAATTTTTTTTTATCATCTGTTATTTCTTATTTTTAATTAGATAGTTTGATATTTGATTTCTTTTATATAAACATTATAAGAAAACAAATCATACGGATTAGATAATAGTTTTACTATTGTTTAAAAAAAAAAAAACCATTTACATTCGATTTTCACAGATTTAGATTAAAATTCATATTTTGTACATATTATATATATCTTAGAATTAGAATTATTTGTATGTATTGTACACATGATAAGTAGAGTTATTTTATAAGTATTAGTTAGTTAAACTGTAAATATATATTGGATGTATATATAGTTTTCAACGATTGTTATTTATTAAGTTATTGCATTTCCTTTAGTTTTGTTTTTTTGCTTTCTTTAGCACTTAGATCGGCCAACAGAGCTGCTAAACCCGTCGGAGTGGATTAATCCAAACGGCTTGGGTTAATTAGACAACCTCGGACCGGATTCACTCCTCCAATTAACGAATGGTCAATTTCGCTCATCAACAAGGAGCTGCGCTAGGTGGTATCAGAGCTTACAATCATTGTTTTCTGTAATAAAGAGAAGACAGGAGGAAATGTGTGATTTGAATATTGCATGGAAAAATTGAAACAATGCTGCCAAGGAGACATCCAGAAAGAACTTTACCTGATCCAGTCGTGGAAAGGGAAATGAGAGAACTTCGTGCTCAATTGGATGCTATAGAGACAAAATAGAGACAAAACCTTGATACTGGAGATATCAGTGAGGATGAAAGTGAAAATGAAGCCAGATCTAAAGAAGAATTTGTAGCCAAAGATGCTACAGAAGAACATCTATTCAAAGATGTTGCAAGAATAGGGGCCATAGAAAAAATGGACATCTCGATGTATGAAGGAAACTTAGACGTTGAGGAGCTACTAGATTGGTTTAGATATCTGGATAAATACTTCGACTATGAGGATATCGAAGAAGATAAGAAGGTTAAGCACACAGTCACTAGATTGAAAGAGCATGCAACACTGTGGTGGGATGAATTGCAGGCTGACAAGCGTTGCAAGGGAAAACAAAGAATTAAAAACTGGGACAGGATGATCACCAAGATGAAAGCCAAATTTATACCCAGAGATTACCAAATTAATCTGTTTTGAAGAATGTAGAATTTTAGACAGAAAGGGATGACAGTGAAGGAATACACTAAAGAATTTTACAAACTCAACATTAGAGTTGGTCATCGTGAGAGTGATGATGAAAAGGTCGTCAGATACATGAATGGCTTGAGATATGAAATTCAAGATGAGATGAGCATGGTAACAATCCGAAATGTAGAAGATTCTTATCAAATTGCTTCAAAGGAAGAAGTGAAGTTGGCATGAAAGAAAGGTCAAAGGGGCAGAGGTAGAAGTTAGAGCATAAGCAAATAAATTGCCCAGGACAGAGTACAAAATCCCAAGGATGAGGAAAAGAAACCTCATAATCACCCAAAAAGGGGAGGAGGCTCACAAGGACGAAAATATGTCGGCATGAACACTTTTCCTCGAGCAAGAGGAAGAGGAAGAGGTAGAGGAGGTGAAATAAAGTGTTTTGTCTGTGGAAAGATAGGACACAAATATTTTGAATGTCTCAATAGAAAAAGGGATGGAGGATGCGAAGCTCACATTTCAGAAGTGCAAAGGTGAAATGTTGAGGCAGAAGATGTAGAAGGTGGGAGATCCTTAATGATGAGGAAAATTTTCTTGAAGCCAGAGAAAGAGATAGAGAATCTAGTCCAGAGGAACACTTTGTTCAGAATTTCTTTCAAGACCAAGGATAGGGTATGAAAAGTAATTGTTGACAGTGGAAGCACGGATAACCTAGTATCCACAAAGATGGTGGAGAAGCTGGAATTGGAGACAGTTGCACATCCAAGCCCATATAAGGTTTCATGGTTGCAAAAAGGACATCAGGTAACTATCACTAAACAATCTTTTGTTGAATTTAAGATTGGGGGATATAGAGATGAGATCTTATGTGATATTATTCCCATGGATGTCTGTCATATTTTGTTGGGTAGACAAAAATGTTGTTCATGACGAAAGAAAGAACACATACACCTTGGAGAAGAATGGTAGAACACATATGTTGCTACCAATTGAAGAAAAGAAGGTGAAAGAAGAAACACACAATACTATAATTCTCATGAGTGGGAAGGAACTTCTAGATGAAGTCAAGAAAGAAGAATAAATGTAGTTTGCTGAGGTGATTTACCTGAGGAGATTCAGGAAATGCTAGAGAATTTTGCTGATATAGTGGTGGATGATTTAACTTGTTCGTTGTCTCCCATTAGAAGTATAATCCATCATATTGACCTTATACTAGGGGCACGTTTACCAAACAAAGCAACATACATATTGGCGCTGCAGGAGAATGAAGAGGTTAAGAAGAAAGTCTAGGATTTGATGGACAAGGGGTTGATTAGAGAAAGATTAAGTCCATGCACTGTGCTAATAGTGTTAAGTCCGAAAAAGGGTGGTGGATGGAGAATGTGTACAGACTCGAGGGATATAAACAAAATCACCATCAAGTATAGATTTCCTTTACCCAGGATGGATGACTTGATGGATTGCTTGAGTGGAGAAATTTTGTTTTCAAAAAATGATTTGAAAAGCTGATATCATCATATTAGAATGAGGCAAGGTGATGAATGGAAGACAACATTCAAGAAGAATGAGGGATTATATGAATGGATTGTCATGTCATTTGGTTTGACAAATGCGCCAAGTACTTTCATGAGATTGATGAACGATGTCTTGAAATATTTCATTGGAAAGTTTGTAATTGTGTATATTGATGATATACTGATCTTCAGTAAGACCAAGGAAGAACATTTGAGACATTTAACTCTAGTGATGAGGAGGTTGCAACAAGAGAAGTTGTTGATAAATATGAAGAAGTCGTATTTCTTGAAGAAAGAACTCATTTATTTGGGTTTTGTGATCTCTTTGAATGAGTTGAAGATGGATCCTAAGAAGGTAAAAGTGATCAAATAATGGTTGTCACCAAGGAATATCTTTGAATTCAAATGATTTCATGGACTAGCCAGTTTTTACATGAAGTTCATCAGGAATTTTAGTGGAATTTGTGCATCAATGATGGACACAGTCAAGAAAAGACATAAATATTTTCATTGGACAGAAGAAGCAAGCAAAAGTTTCAAGTTGTTGAAAGAGAAGATAACTGGACAACCAATTTTGATTTTTCCAGATTTCGGTAAGACATTCCAAGTGAGATGTGACGCAAGTGGATTTGTGATTGGAGCAGTCTTAAGTCAAGACAATAGACCAGTTGCATACTTCAGTGAGAAGATGAACGATGCCAAGAGGAATTATTCCACATATTATAAAGAGTTTTATGCAGTCATACACGCATTGAAGAAATGGAGGCACTACCTGGTTCCGAAAAAGTTCATTTTGTATAGAGGCAACTAGACCTTACAGTTTATAACCAGACAGGAGAAACTAAACCAGAAACATGCGAAATGGGTTGAATTTATGCAGAACTTTACTTTTGTTATAAACCACATTTCTGGAAATGCTAACAAGGTTGTTGATGTATTGAGAAGGAAATGTTTGATTCTATAGGAGTTTCGTGTGAAGACCTTAGGTCTTGATAGCCTTAAGGAAATGTATAGAGATGATTCAAATTTCAAGGACGCTTATGAAGCATGTGAGAATCTTGTTATGAGAGATAGAAGCCAATGGGTTGAATATTTGATCCAGGATGGATTATTATTCAAGGGAAATCAGTTGTGTATCTCAAAGAGTTCTATGAGAGAAAACCTTTTGAAGGAAAAACATAGTGGGGGATTGGTTGGAAATTTCGGCCATGATAAAACATTTGTACAATTGAATAGTTTGTATTATTGGCCAGGAATGAGGATAGATGTCAAGAAATTTGTGAACAGATGTAGAATTTTCTAGCATGCAAAGGGGAAAAGAAAGAATACAGGGTTGTATCAACCATTGCCAATACCAGAGAGGCCGTGGGATGTGGTAAGCATGGATTTTGTGTTAGGACTGTCGAGGACACTGAGAAGTTGTGATTCTATTTTTGTGGTAGTCAAAAGATTCTCAAAAATGACACATTTCATTCCATGTCAGAAAACCAGTGATGCAACACACATTGCAAATATGTTTTTCAAAGAAGTTGTTCGACTTCATGGTTTACCCAAGAGTATTGTTTCAGACAGAGATACCAAATTTATTGGTCATTTCTAGAGGACACTATGGAAAAAGATGGGGATACGTTTATCTTTTAGCTCAACATATCACCCTCAGATAGATGGACAACCTTAGGTAGTAAATCAAAGTTTGGGAGACTTGTTGAGGAGTTTGGTAGTTGAACATCATAGTCAGTGGGATCAAATTCTACTGCAAGCGAACTTTGCATATAAAGACTCACCTAACAGAAGCACATGAAACAACCCATTCCAGATAATGTATGGAATGCAACCAAGAGGAGTATCTGAGTTGAGAGACTTAGAGAAGAATGAGTTCAAAATTGCTGGAGCATAAGATTTTGTAGCAGATATGTAAGAGATCCACAGTAAGATTAAAGAGCAGTTGTAGAATTCCAACCAGGAATACAAGTGCAGAGAAGATCATCACAGAAAAGAGCTTCAATTCGAAGTGGGATATTTAGTCTTAGAACATATAAGAAAAGAAATATTCCCAAGGGGAACATATAATAAGATGAAAATGAAAAAGATAGGGCTGTGTAAGATTCTGAGAAAATTTTAGGCAAATGCTTATGATATATAATTGCCAAATGATGTGGGAATATCACCCATATTCAACATAGCAGATATGTATCCTTATAGAGCAGATTGAGTGAGAGGAGAAGAGAATCAAAAGCAAGTTCAATGGGTCAAATAGATGCCTGTAGATAAAAATCCACAGATGGAGAAGATCATTGATCAGAGAGTTGGAAAGAAGACCCGAAGAAAGACATATTTTGAGTATTTGATCAACTGGAAAGGACACTCAATTGAAAATTCCAGCTGGGAAAGTGAAGTGGATATCTACAAACATGGACAGATGATGCAGGATCTCATGGATAAGAACCCATGAATTTTTCAGCTACAGGAGTATGATGCAGGAGCATCGCAAGCAAGCATAAGTGGAGGATAGTTGGATACTCACCAGTGCACATTTTGAAGATATTTTGAATTTCAAAAGGATGACACATTACTGAAATATCTGGAGAGACATAAGTGCTCTTAAATTTTTTGGAAATTGTAACGCAGATCTTGAGCGATTGCTCTCATCTGTTGGTTGTAGGCAATTAATGTAATCAATTTAAAGTAGTTGTATTCATTTATTCGATTAGATAGCTTAGAGTTGTAAGGAGGGAAAACTCTAGAAATATCCCTCGTATGTATTATATTGTATTGTATCATTATTCTCAGTAGTAAGAAGAGTAGAGCTATAGAGCAAGAGAAAGTAGGAGAGTAGAGAAGAATAGAGTTTGTAGAAGTTGTATAAGAAGATAGTTGTTGCTATAGAAACCATGTACATAAGCACTTGAGTTAATATAAGAATGATTTTACTCAATCTCATGGTGTTTTCATGGTTACTGTTTGAATCTATTGAATGGTATGTTTAAAGTTTTATTATATACTCTGTTATGCACTTGTTTAAATTCTTTATGTGTATGATTTCATGTTGACTATATGAAGTCTGAGAGAGGGAGAGTATGGGTTTCAATTGTTTCTCTTCCTAAGAATTACTGCAAGGAGTGCAGTGAAGGTCTTCAAGGAGTGCGTTGACAAGATTCTTAGTTTTATCTCAGAAATATCAAGAGGGATACCATCGTTCTCATACAGGCAAAGGTGAAAATATTGCATAGAGACATGCAAGGTGTGTGCAGGCCAGGTGAAGTCTTAGACTTTTCCAACCCAAGTGAGTGGTTGAAGAATTTATGTTGCAAGGAGTGCGTAGAGTTGGAGAGTTCAGATAATCAGTGATTATCATGAAGCCACCAGGTGTGCGTGCAAGAATTCCTTAGAATCCTTGAGTTTATAGCCAGAATCAAGCTCGGGAGGGATAGAGTCTTGGAAAGTTTAGGAGGAAGGATGCCAAGTTATTTATCCAAGAGTCTTTGAGAACTTGAACAGACAATTGATTTTATCAGAGGGAGAAGCGTCGATTTTCCATGGACCATTGGATCTAGTGGATCAGCGGGGAGGATAAGGATGAGTGTCTTACAACACTCGCAAGCTCAGGAAGATTAACCTTCATTAGATCTGGATCAATGAGAGTCGTTAATTGGAGATTGGAGTTTTGACATTACAGAAGTCAGAAGTGTGGAGGAAGTTGTTTTTGGGAATCCATGATACGCAAAATCTTGACATGATCTGGACCGTCAGATCATGGAAGAATTAGGACCGTCGATCTATAGAAAAGAAGTCACAAGTTCAAACTTCAGGAAAAAGGAGAAGATTCGTGAAATCCCGACACGCTCAGAATTAAGGCCCCTTACTTGACTGGAGGTCATATGGTGAAAGAATAAGGGAGGAGACAAAGACCAATTATCCCAAATCGGGGTTTTAGGAATCAAAGGAGTCGATGGGGACTCACAATATAAATCACGAAGTCGCAAAATCTGAAACACCTTTTTGGGTTAAGTTAGTGGTCACGCTGGGTGGTCATGTGGAGTGGAGGTTCATGCCTAGAGATTGTTCGCGCAAGCGTAACTTCTAGAAGGACTTGTGGTATTCTATGCATTGAAGGTTCCAGTGGGAACTAAAGAGCCATTTTGACTCAATGGAATAGGAAGATCCAAATACTGGGAGGTCAAGCAGAACTTGCTGAGGTAGGGGAGCTGTGCCACAACACAGACGAATGAACTCACAGTGACAACAAAGATTGATTAGATTGTGCAGACAATCGATCAATACCAGTAGGAGTTCAAGAATCTCCAAGAGAAGCTAACACCTACAACTCCACCAGAGGTGAGGGAGAAAAGGAAATAATAATAACCAAAGAAGATACAAGAGATAGAACAACAAGTCCACGCAGTGGATGAATTGTTCAAGAAAGAAACACAACTCTGGATGAAGCTGGAAGATGATCAACAGGTCCAACTGTGGGACCAGGAAGGAGAAATGATAAGAGCAACTATCCAAGACCTCAAGCAGAGGCATAAGACAATGTCGATCATAGAGCATGTCAAAGGGGCACAAGACATGAAGAAA
This sequence comes from Picea mariana, assembly GCA_032191745.1. Taxonomy (NCBI): domain Eukaryota; kingdom Viridiplantae; phylum Streptophyta; class Pinopsida; order Pinales; family Pinaceae; genus Picea; species Picea mariana. Next base: position 11,560 of record JASDQU010099230.1, read on the forward strand.
CTGTAGGCATAACTCATAATTGCGCAAACACAGAAAAATGAGTGCCAATCTCAAATGGAACCACTCTAGGAGCGAGAAACATAGGTCATTTCATAGGTAGAGGAAGCCAAAACATATATGGCACAAACCTAGGCATAATGTGCAAGGTTGGTTAGCGACGAGATTGCAGTGTAGGTATTGGACACACTCAAGGAGAAGACTGCACAGGCCCAAATGCACGCAACAGAGCTCATGGAGAAGTTCCAAGAGATCACCAGGGAGATTGACGATTCACGCAGGGGTTAGGTGGCTCGAGATGAGCCACATTTCAGTGTTGGGGGCTTGTTGGAAGAAGGCCAAAGCAGAAAGAAAGGTTATTTTTGGAAGGAAGGCATGCAAGACGAAAGCGAAAACTCGAAGGAAAAGCAA
>JASDQU010099234.1:11021-21332 GCA_032191745.1 Picea mariana
TGGTGAAGACATCCTTCCTCTTCTTGAACCAATCTCTGGATCAAACTCTTCAAGTTCTACTTCACCACGCTAAAGCCTGGATCTTGTTAACATCAACTCACAAAGCAATGGTTAACCTTGCTCTGATACCAACTTGATCTAAAATTTAACTTGATCTAAAATTCAAGATCTTTTAACCATTATTTGGATGTGAATTTTTAACTGTTAACCATCTTTGTAATGCAAAATTATAGAACATCCATCAAGCACATGAGCACATAAACATGTAAGCAAACCATCTATGAAAAAGAATTGGTAATGGAGTTCACCAAACCCCCTGGCTACGTCTTTGGTCCACTTTCCAAATGGGAAGGCTGATAGATTAAGTATTCAAATGCTTACAAAGTGAATTCTAAATTATGTCTATCATATACAGTAACAGACTTCAACAACAGCTGCAAGATGAAATTCTGAGACTTTTAAGTATGAACATGAATACCTTTTTGTGTATCCGAAAGATTTTGTGAGCACTTTTTTGTCTGGATGCCTGAATGCAAAAACTGAAGCTGGATCTGGAATCCTTGCAAAAAACTGAGACTTTTGAGTATAAACTCGATATATTTCAGAACTAGACTCAGAATGCCCTTCTTGGCACAATTCCCAAAATCTGCCTCTGATCTGTGCAGTTCGTACGGCCTCAAGATGAGTGCAAATCTAGAACCACCTTGATCTATGTAAAAAACCACCTCAGTTTGCGTGCAAATCCACCTCGGGCTACGTGCAAAACCACCTCGATCTGCGTGCCAATCTCTGCCTGCATCAAAACTCCCCCTCAGGATCCGTGCCCATGCCTCATTTAAATAATGGAAAAGCAAACCAAAAAGGGGTGTGGGCCATAGGCCACGCGCCCACCCAAATCCCATCAATTTTGGCACTTTATAAGGTTATCGCGCCACTTCTTGCCACGTCTCATGGCGGTGGCGCGTTGGTAGTTGTGGTAGTTAGGGGGGCGGAAGTCCCAGGGTCAAACCCGCGAGCTTCTCCTCCCACCGCATATGCGATTTTGATATATATATGGCATATGGTTTGAACTTTGGCGTATTTATATGGTTGGCTTTTGGTTATAACATATGGTTTGATATATGATTATGGCATATGGTTTAATAACATTTAAATACCAAGGGGACCTCGGTGTTGGCAAGGTTGAGGGCTAAGCCCTTGACCACCCCCTTTTTGCCCAACCATGGGGTCATGGTGGCCTTATCCTAAGGTCTTGGGTTCAATTCCCATAGCCCAAAATTACATTTTTTAACCATTTCTAACCATTTTTCACCATCTTTGTTGAAACTTCAACTGCTGATATCTTTGCCATCTGGATGCCATTTTTTCTTGAAACGAACGTCACCGGAAAGCTATTGATGAACTCTGCCACTTTGTAAGCTTTACTTTGCATTTTGAATACTATAAATCTATTGAATTTTAAGATGATCCACCTGGATCACATCTCCAAAGCAACTGCTTGACAAAGACACTCCTGTTATTGTTGGCAATCATTGAAGCATTTGGGCAAAGTTCTCCAACATCACGTTCCTCTGTTGCACGAGGGATTCCACGAACAAAAACTTGATGGGATATTCTACTCCCACATTTCTATTTTCTTCCACCATGGGAGGCCGCTTGGGCTGATGAGAGCGGTTTTCCTCAAGGGAAACTAGTTCGAGACCCAACTCTCTATACCCTAAGCTCGTCGGGGACATGCACTAAGAAATGACAATGAGCAGCATGCTTTGATACCACTGATTTGGATTACTTTTCAGAAAGAAATGAAGGTAGATATATAACAATGAAATATACAGATATATTTTGAGATGCATATAAATATTGCAATAAACACAAAGATACGGTAATGCATAATTTTTATTAATGAGAGAATGTACAGAAACTGTAAAATCGCAGAGTGAATGACTCACTAGAATGGTGGCAGCTTATCTCTAATCAGAGATGTGATGGCTACGCTCATTCGCAAGAAGATGATCGTTACAATGGGGCTTCAAAGGCATTTTTAACATAAATAGAATCCAAAACTGTAACCCCAGAAGATGAAAAGACAACAGGTTTGTGGACCTCGTTTTGGGTAGTTTGGTGTATCAACTTCCCGGGGGCGTAACTTTGGCATACGATCTTCGTTTGGGGTGCATAATATCTCATTGGAAAGGTATTGATGAGGAGAATAATTTCACATCCTCAATGATGTCATTGGTTTACTACTATTGGTTCTACTCTATCCATTTTTTTATTGACCCAGGGTTCATGCCTTTCGGGTTACCAACAAAACCTCTAAAACTATCAACCCTCCTGGTAAACCAGAAGGCAACACAGCACACTAAGGCACTGCACAGTCTCACCCGAGATAGATTTAATGGGTGGCTGTAAGACTTAAGTATTTACAGCCTGGGATTGAGCGCAAGATATGAGATATGGGATCTGTATTCTGGAAAATTTATTATAACTTGTGATTGCAACCCAATGTATTCACGACTTATTCCCTCAATATCACAACAGTATTTAAGCGAGTAATGTAACAACACATTCATTCATTAAACATAGAAATGACTGTTGAAATACGATAAAGATATACATGCATTCATCACATTACACAGAGATTACCGTGGCTCACCCCCTCCTGGGCTACGTCCACAAAGATTTGGCTCTTAGCTCTTTTATTATGGTAGTTTTGCATATCCGGCATCGCGCGCTTACAGTTCTCTTTATATGGGTAAGATCTATGTGAGGTGAACTAGATTGCACCAGGCTCCTCATCCTGTGATCTAATCCTTGGATCTTCCTTCTCTCCTTTCCTCTATTTCAATAGATTACAAAATAGTACATAACAATGCTACAATCAATCTGCTCATATCTACAATAAAACAATACAAAAGTGAACCGACAAAAAGATCCCTATGATACCTATGTATCTATATTTATACATTTCGGGCTCTTCAGTTGTTTACAATACATGACCAAAACCCTAACTCTACTGATGTTGGGTCTTCCTTCCATGCATGCATGTTGTTCTTCTTTCCAGATGTCTCTTTCCTTGTGCATGCCTTCTTGCATGCGCGCGTGTTGTGTTTTCCTCCAGTTGTTACTTCAGTTTCTGCACACTTTCTTTCCCCACAATCATCCTTCTTTCCACTTCGGCCTAGTGCCAATAGGCCCCCAACACTGACATCTGGCTTGTCCCGAGCCGCCTAATTCTTCTGAGCTTCCTCGATCTCCTTGGTGATCATATGGAACTTTTCCTTGAGCTCTGTTGTTTATGTCAATGTTTGCACGGTCTTATCCTTGATTGTGTCCACTACCTGGACTACCACTTCGTCGCTCATCAATCCTGCACATTTTGCCTGGGTTTGTGTTATTTGTGTCCTAGCCTCCTCTGCTTGTGTGAGTACTTCTGCTACCCGTTCTTGCAATGGCTCTATTTGAGCCCGACGCTCATGTTTCTTCGTTTGTGCAGTGATGAGTTCTGCGTGCATCTTCTTCATCTCCTGCGTCCCTTTGACACATTCTAGGATTGGTATGGTCTTCTGCTTCTGCTTGAGCTCTTGGATCGCTGCATTGATAATTTCCTCTTCCTTGTCCCACCGTTGGACCTATGGATCTTCCTCCAACCTTGTCCAAAGTTGCGCTGCTTTGTTGAGCAAGTTAGTTGTTGTGTGACCCTATTGCTCTATCTCCTGCAGCTACGTTGTTGCTTCATGTTTTCTTTTCTCCCTCACTGATGGTGGAGTGGTTGGTGTGAGCTATTCTCGGAGATTCTTGATCTCTTTCTGATACTGATCAATCGCCTACACAATCCGATCAATCTTCTCTACTGTTGTGATTTTTTCCCTCTACGCGGCCTGTGGAATCTTTTCATAATTTCCTGCCACTTTCTGCTCCAATCCTTTTAGGTGCTCCCTTTCCTCCTCGATCTCAGATTTATCTTTTTCGTATCCTATCTTCAATTCATCTTGTTTCTTTGTTGCATGCTTAAATTCGATTAAGTCTCTGCGTGCGCGAGACTGTACCTCATGGTTGATGCTCACATGTAACATGTGTAATGCCCCTGATGGTATCCTTATCAACACAAGTTGGATTTGGCTTAATTCTTTCAGGGGTGTCTGCCCCACAATTTCATCCTTGTGCAGCATACTGGGCTTGATATAGAATGTTGCATGTGGTTGCACTATCCCCTTGTCTGACTGTTGATCTTCCTCTTCCACTCTTCCTTTTTTCTACGGTGTTGATGGCTCTATGCCCCTGTTGCTGCTTGCTATCTGTACTTCCCTGAATTTCTTGAGGAACTGCCCCATTTCTGCCTGATCTTTTTGTAGTTTGTCCCTGTGATGTGTTGCATGGTCGAAGTCCTCGACTAGATAATCCTAGACTATTCTGGTGATCATGTCCCCATCGTCCTCCATAATCATGTATTCTAACGGTGCTCTGTGTGCCTTTGAATTTTTTCTCATGCTTCCTTTCTGTAGGGCTGGTCTCTTATTTCCCCCTAGTTCCTGTGTGTTGGGATTAGAGGCGGTCTCCTGCACTCCCTCAGCCTATTTATGTTGTTCTTTGGTCAGTTGTATATTCTCCTTCTTCCCCTTCTAGGTTGTTGTCTTCTTTTATCCTTCATTTGTCTGCGTTGGCTTGCCTTGGCCCGTTCTTAGTCGCTTGGGCACTTGGATTTTCGAAGGCTTTGTTTCCCCCTGCTCTGCCTCTCCCTCTCTTGTTCGTTCCGGCACTTCCTGGGTGATGGTTGGAATCTTCCATTCGTCTGGCCATTCGTTGATGACCATATTGATATCTCCCTCTGTAATGTAGTAGCGCATCTGTAGCCATTATTTAGTCGGGTCCTACCTTGCATGTATCCACATTGTTTGTCATGTGGCTTGGAAGTTGGCAATGTCTGCATATCGCGTGACAGCCTCTAGTGTTATTCTCCGCGATTGGTTGATGGCTTCCTGTATATCTAGTAGGTATGCTTCAAATATGGTCATGATCTCTCTCTTATGCCTAGCATTTGGCCCTACTTTCAGCAATAGATACCTCGCTTTCGTTGGCTATGGTCAAGTACAAAAAACTACATAGCCTGGTTCTCTCCATCCCATGAAGGCTATTAAAGTAATCAGCCATGAATAGTGGAACTATGTGCCTAGGTCCTGCGCATCTTTGCAGTCCTCTTGGAATAAGTTCAATAAATAAGGTGCCCAGCTCATTGAGGTGCCTTTTGCGCACTAGGTTGCAACTGCAATGACTCCAACTGGTACTTCCTCTCTGCGGCATTTTCTTAGCAACTTGTAGGCTAAGATTTTTGCGCCCAATTGTGTGGTTGCATTGTTGATCCATTTGATGATTATGCCTCTCATGCCTTTGGTGGTGCCATACTTCTTCTTCATTTATTCCACTAGTGCTTTATCCTTGGATTTGTCATCCAGAATCAACGCAGGATCCATTCCTTGGATTGGTAATCCTGTTATTTTTGCAATAAGCTCAACAGTTATGGGGACGGGTTTGTCCATCTATATGTCCCCTCCATGTGTGACTGTTAAGAGTTGTTTGACTCACGTCGTGGCGTACTGGCCTCTGCCAAAATGTGGTAGGTTTAGCAGACCTAAGATTCATGTTTTCTTCAATCCAGTTGCCCACTGGTATGGCTAGTTGATTGGTTCTCCAAATTGATTTGTACCTATGGTCTGTATAAAGACCCTCTGCACAAGTTTCGGGAACTTGGCTTCATCTGCTACATCATGGTCTGATTATTTGAGCTTCCCAACGTGGCCCAGTAGCTCTGGTTCTACCTATACCCCAGTTGTTATGCGTGGTAGAACCATTTATGTTGTAGGTTTCTTGCGGGGTGAGTTTGGTATCTGTATCTTGTCCTTCAACTGCGGTACTTGGCTCGAAGTTCCAACAACTTCGGTTTGTCCCTCTGTATGCCATTATGGCCAAGATGAGACATCGTGTGTGGTCTCCCCTACTAGGTGTTCTAAGATGGTCGTTTCAGACTCATCTGGCTCCACTGTTGTTTTCAGATTCTGTGTCGTTCCATTAGCTTCCAGAGTTGCTTTGGTGCTCTCTGGTTGCACCTCCTTTTGGGTTTCTAGTTCCTTGCTCTGAGGCTCCTACATCACTTCCGATATATCTACTTTCCTGGCCTCTGCCTCTGGCTGTCGAATCTCTTCCAATATCGGTGTGGAATTCACCGGTATTATCTTCGGGGATGGGATTTCATCAATATCAATGATCTCCGACTGTTGTTTTTCATTCTCTTCCAGCGGTCCTCGTGACTTAGTCTGAACCCCGATAGGTCTGGAACTCAGTCTTTCTTCTGTTTGCTTGGGTGATGCCATCATGGTGAGTATCAACTGGTTGCTAGATTCAAATGGTTCTTGTGGTCTCCATGAACTCTCTCTGTTTTCTTTCACCTCTGTCACTCTCTATTTGCTCTGTCTTCGTGAATAGACTATGGGCTCCCGCATCTGTGTATTGTATGTCTTTCCCATGAAGCTTGTCAAGTACACTTCCTTGGTTATGGGTTAAATTACCATAACTGCGGGTTCAATGCATATTTGGTGGTTTCATACTTGCCATTACTCTCGTTTTGCCTTCTCCATTTGGTGTGATTAATGTGATGCCCCATCAGTCCTTACCGTCCTTTAATTCGTCCTAGTGTTGTCGTATCATCCTACTTTTGTCAACTTTCCTTTTCCCACTTGTTCCCCTTTGTATATAACCGTTGTCCTTGCCTTTTCTAGAATCGTGTTTCTAATTTCACGTGGCCTTTCTTATTCTGGCGTACTGCGCCCTCTTTAGTTTTGTTCCTCTTTTTTCTTTTTTTTTTCATCACTGCGCGATGGGTGGTCGATTGTTCTTGTACAACTTAAGTCGGATCCCATTGATCATTCCTCTGAGTTCTGTGCCTGCTAAATATCTTAAATGTACATCTCCTCCATTTGTGACAACTTCTACTTTGTATGGTCCAACCAATGCATTCTGAGCTTTCCTGGGTGTTGAAATGATTTATTGTCATACATTAATACTAGATATCCCTCCTTGAATGTTTTCTTCTTGATGTGTCTATTGTGCCAAGATTTGTCTCTTGATTTTTGCACTTGTTGATGGAATCCTGCTAAGATTTGGTCTTTCTTCATGGTCAATAACTAATTCAGTCTCTCATGTACTACACCTCATTATGTCATTTGCGTGATGGCCACTACACGCAAGCTGGGTACTAAAAATTCTAGTGGCACTACTACTTCTTGGCCATAAACCAGTTTAAATGGTGTTTGCCCTGTCAAATTTTTGCATGTAGTCATGTATGCCCATAATACTACTAGTACTTTGAGGTCTCAGTCGTCCCTGTTGACGTTACAAATCTTTGTTAATGTGTTCTCCAGAATTTTCTTGAAGGATTCCACTGTGCCATTTGCAGGTGGATGATACAGTGTCCTCTTCTAGTGATGGAATTCAAACTCTTCATTCATCGCGCAGATGGTGTTGTTTATGAAGTGCGTGCCTTGGTCACTCATTAACACTCTTAGGAACCCAAATATATTGATTATTTGGTCAAACAAAAATTGTGTTGTTGTCTATGCGCTGCAATATTTTTACCGGTGCGGCTTCCGCCCATCTTGTTAAGTATTCCATCGCAGTGATGATGTACCTTGCTCATGTTCTTTTTGTTGGTGGTTTAATTGGTCCCACAAAGTCTATTGCCCATTTGTCAAATGCCTGTAATGTTACTTGTGGTCATAGTGGCATTTTGTCCCTTCTATTGGGTTTGCATACCCTTTGACAGACATCGCATCATTAACAGTACTCTTTCGAGTCTCTATGAATCGTTGGCCACCATAGTCCTGCACGCAACACCTTCTGCGCGGTAGCTTTACCTTCATAGTTCCCTCCCGCTATTCCCTCATGGGATTATGCTAAAATTCTTGGTATCTCATGCTCTAGTACATATCTTCACAAAATGTTATCTACGCCTATTTTGTATAGGTGTCTTGCAATCAGTTGATAGTCGATCGCGCGAACTACCAAGTTCTTTTTTTGCGTAGTGTTATATTCTTGTGGCGCAGTACCTGTACTCAAGTATTGAATGATATCTACGAAGTATTCATCAGCAATATGTACTGAGAATAACTGTGCATCGAGAAATTTGTCTTCTAGATTCATAGGTTCTTCTCCATTTGTGATCCTCGATAGGTGGTTAGGTCCTGCATTCAATTTTCCTAGTTTAACTATTACTTCAAAGTAGAATTATTGAAATAGTAGTAACCATCGACAGATTCTCCCCCCCAACACTAACTTGTTGACTAGGTATTTCAGGGCTGGATTATTTGTGAACATCTTAAAGTGTTTTCCCAATAAGTAATTCCTAAACTTCTGCAGTGCATAGACCATAGCTAGGCCTTCTCTTTCGGTCGTGTTATATTTTTGTTCTGAGTCAGATAATTTTCTTCTCGCAAATGCTATCGGGTGGTCCAAGTCTTCCGCTCCTGGCTACTCCAAGATAGCTCCAAGTGATATCATTGATGCATCTACATGCACATGGAATGTCTTTTCCCGGTCTGGAAATACTAATATCAGCGCGGTAACCATCTTTTCCTTCAAGGTATCCAGACCGTGTTGACACTCATTGTTCCATTGAAACTTTGTATCCTTCCTTAACATATTTTCCATCGGTGTTGTGATCTACGCATATCCTTTGATGAATTTCCTGTAGTATCTGGTATGGACTAACAACGCTCTTAGCTAATAGAGTGTTTTCGGTGGTGGAAAGTTAACAATGACTGCGATCTTGGCCAGAACTACTAATAAACCTTGTTGGCATACTATGTGGCCCAATAGTATCCCAAATGGTGTCCCAAATATGCATTTCTTGATGTTCAGTGATATCCGGCACTGTCTGCATCTTTCTAACATCAGTCATAACACTTCCACATGGTTTTTCAATAGACTATATATTGTCCAATCATCCAGGTATACTTCAAGAAACTGATGGATGAATTCTTTAAATGCAGCGATGACCACTCTGGAGAATATTGTGGGTTCATTCTTCAGTCCAAACGACATGACTATGTACTGATACTATCCCCATTATGCCGCAAACGTGGTCTTGTGTCTGTCCTCCTGAGATATCTTAATTTGATGGTAGCCCGAGAATCCATCATTGAATGAATAAGCTTCATGTCCTCCCACATTCTCTAATAATTCATCTGTGAACGGTGTTGGGAATGGGTCATGTAGGCATGCATCGTTCAACTTCCTCAAGTCGATGCATATCTTGATCCCTCCCTATTTCTTGTCCTGTACTACCATTGGACTTATCCACTCTGATTCCTCGACCGGTTCTATGATGTCGGCTTCGAGCATCCTGTTGATCTCAGCTCTGACTTTATGTTTGTATATTGGGTTCAACCTATAGGGTCGTTGTCTAATAGGTATCGCATCAGGGCTAAGTGGTATCTTCATTTCCCCTAGTTCTCCAGCTATGCCCTTCATCTCTATAAATGTTGTGGGAAAGAGGTCATTGCATTCGCACAACAATTCTGTGATGCTTTCTACTGTTTGCTCATCCCAATAATCTCCAATGCTGGCCATTTTGGGCTACTCAGTTGTCCCAATGTTAACTCTCTTTACCTTAATCAGTGTGAAAATGACTTCTAATTCTATGGGTGGTCCCTCAACAGCTCTTTCGCCTTATACTTCTTTGATTTGAATATCGAGCGGGTCATCTTCATCTGGTGCTTCTTCCTGTACATGGTAGCATGCTAGTAGTTCCTTGACTATATGTTTATTTCGTTGTTGCTCTTCTGTGATAAGTTCTATTTCTGGTTCTTTAATGAATATTACTCCCCTGATATGTTTAAGGACTGCATCTATGTTGGGGTTCTCATGCTCGAATGAGAAACTGACTGTAAAGTTCTATTGTAATGTCGTCCAGGTCGTCATTCCTTTGCACAGTTCTTGGTATGTATACCAATTCGCTGGTATGCCCTCTAGAGTATGTATGAAATGATGAGGCCATTCCTCTGGTGGTGTCATTTTCCACAGCGTTCTACATGCCTCCAAGTGTTCCATTGGTGCTCTGTGTCCTTCATATTTTTGTTGTATGTTGTTGCTTTGTTCTACGCTAAACCTTATGCGCAGTAACCACTTACATTGATACCAGTCTATGATTGTCTCTTTGTGTGCACCCCACCATCTTGCGGGTGTGGCATTGAATGCTAATTCAAGTGATAACAGTCTCTGATACTCTAACACTTCGTCTTCGTATTGTGTTAAAAATGT